>LTAE01001330.1:12312-46947 GCA_001647135.1 Pontederia paniculata | reverse complement strand
ACTAGTGACGTCAGCTTCTGGACATTTCACCATCCAGCTTGCCAAACTAGGAAATCATCACGTGACTGCTACATGCGGTGCTCGGAATTTATATTTCTTGAAGAACTTGGGCGCAGATGAGGTGTTGGACGCCAAACCTGAGTGCCAATGGCAAGGTCATAGATCTAACTCCCAATGCCGAGACATTTCTAATGTAAGAATGAAGTTGTAATATCCAACAACGGTTTCAATCAATCATTTATTTGTTGCAAGTGTCAATAACTTCTGTATGATTTAATGAGTTCTTTTTTTTTTTGCACAATCATAGTCTGAACATCCCTTGGAGATTCCTGGAATTTTATATCTAAGCAAGACTTGAATCCAAAATCATTAATGTAAAAATTTGATGTTTTCACAAAGGAACGTGGGAATCATCTATCAACAAACTGCTTTGTATTCAATTTATATTTGCTGTCAACAATAATCATGAAAATGAAATCCTTAGATTTTGAAGCATTTTTTAGCACCAAGTTGAGAAATCAAACACTGGAAAGTTACTTATTAACATATCTAAATGAGTCTGCAAAATCTCGTAGGCTCAAAAAGAGAGAAGAGAAGGATACAATGTGAAAAAAGAGGACAATATTGGACAGTGGACTATCAGGCTAACACTAAGACAAACAAATCAAAATTTCATAATTGTTGTTGTTGAGACTGTTGTTCATCTCCTTGCTATGTCCGAACAATGACACCTTCAATGTCGGCTTTATTCCCTATTTTCTCCTACTTTGATAGGATGGTCGAAGCCAGCCCACGGAAAGTAAAGCATGCACTTCGTTACTATGATCACCACCCATAGATAAACCTGAGAGATCGAACCCTGCAGAAACAATTGTCAGGAGACAAGACTTGATGATAAAATGAAATAATTTGTGTTCTTAGTTAAGAGTCCCTTGGACATAGAAAAGTGGAAAAAATGATAATTAGAACGAAGAAGGAAAATTTTGTTGTAAACCAATCAAAATACTCAAAAGGTAATTACTCTACAATGAAGCCAACTGATTCATTGCATAAGACAATACTTGGATCACAACTCCAGCTCTAAGTTTGGATTCCAAAAAAATTTAACAAACAAACATGCATCATGATAATGAGAAAATACATAGCGGAATCCAATTGATTCGCAAATGAGTACTTTATCCTGCATAATACTGCACAGAAATGACCAGCAATATTACTTGACAAAAACTAGATTTATAAATCTCCTCTTGACGGTTTAGTTTGCCACTTTCTTATAATATAAATGTCAGTATTTAAACCCATAATTATCATATAATATTATATTATAAGTTATTTTTTATAAATCTCTCTCGAATTATTGCAACATTTTAAATCTGACTTCGAACTAGGAACGAAGGAAACTCCCATCGAGCAGCTCTCCACGTCCATCAACACCTCCGGTTTGACCGCCTTCCCCATCACGTCCATCAACAACATGGTGTTCACGAGAGAACATCCTAATGAGCCCCTCAGCGGCCACCTCCGGAGAAGATTCGACGAGATGGCTTCACCGATGCGGAGTGCGGCCCATAGGTTACTTGAGGGCGAAGAGGATGAAGAAGGTGAAGAAAGTGATCACTTCATTCTCTTGGAGCTAGGAGAATCCTTCGAATCCGAGCTAAAAAGGAGCACCTTTGGCGTCGGAAGTAGATGATTTGATGGCGACGAGGGAGAGATAAAGGGCAAAATGGTCATGATGGTGACGAGGGAGAGATAAAGGGCAAAATGGTCATGTAATAAATTGGTAAATTCTAAAAAAATAGAAAATCAGATTGTTGGATTTAAATGTTTAAACATATTTTTGTCCGATTTTATAATTAAAGTTAGAATTCGACAGAGATTTATGAAAATAATCCTATATTTTAATTTGATAGTTATATTAATTTTATCGTATGAGGTAAACCTTTGTTGAATGCACTAGTGTGAATGGATGAGATAGTCTTATATTCATCTTTTTACACTGATTTTTGACTATTTACTTTCCAAGAATAAGTGGTATAATTTTTTTCCCGAAGATCTCGTACATTCAAATTTTCTGTTAGTGATGTTCAATTTTGAAAATTGCAAAGAAATAACCATCATTATATTTTTTTTCAAAAAAAAAGAAATATGCATTTGTGGATAATATGATAAAACTTGAAAATTAACTTTAGATACTTACAAATTACTATGTTGGTTTTGTCAACTTTAATTCTCTCTTAGTGTTTATATAATGAACTTGAGGCATTTGTTGACTTGATGATAGCTGACAAATATTTAAAATACTAAAGTTATTTAAAAGTATTTTATATATTATAGATGATTTTTCATAACAAAAGTACGGAAATAACAACCTCAAATTTTAATAGATGAAAAATAGACAAGATAAGGTAAGATAGAATATAATTAGGAAAAAAATATGTATGAGTCCAAGTCAATTATTATTTTAATTTTTTTCTAATCAACTTAATATTTCTATTTTACAAATTAGTTCTTAAGAAACTCTTAATCATGATGTAAGTTAGTCTTAAATTACTTATATAAACTTTATCCAGTGAGACTTTCTTTCTCTATAAATATGACCTTACCCCTCCTATATTTTCACAACTGTAGCTCTCTCTATATTATTCTTTCTCTCTCATCATCAAGCAAGAGGAGAGGTCAAGAAGAAGATTTATCATGGAGGAGCCAGGAGAAGGATCTAGAATAAGGAATGAGGAGAAGATAGTTTAACAATATATAGAACAAGATATGCAAATAAGATGACCAACTTTAGAGTTACTCATATGTGTATGATAAATTA
Source organism: Pontederia paniculata (assembly GCA_001647135.1). NCBI lineage: Eukaryota > Viridiplantae > Streptophyta > Magnoliopsida > Commelinales > Pontederiaceae > Pontederia > Pontederia paniculata. The sequence continues at coordinate 44,126 of LTAE01001330.1, read as the reverse complement.
AGAAATTTATGAATATGATTGATGATTTATATTGTCCTCGCCTTAAATTTATAATCATTCTATCGAATCATAAGTTTTACGCTCTAATCGACCTTCGGATAAAGATGAGGACTGCAATTGCTACAACAATATGGAAGCTGAACACATATCACGTCCCTACCCGACACGATTCGAGTTCCACAAATCAGTGGTGAAGATGGACTGCATCGTTCTCAATGTGGGTTGCATTCCTTGGACGACATTAGAACATAAAAGGAAAATAAGTCGTGTGGCTTTGGTGCACATCATGTAACATATTAGGTTGTACAGTATCCGACTGTGACACAGATTGTAACAGGTCTAATGACACCCAATTATTCACTACAAAGGCGAGTTTTAAAAATTATAAAACACCAAATTACATAATTATTGCTTCCTCAAGCGCACGAATAGCGCACTTTGGGGTCGATCCACAAAATTGGTCAACTAGGTTTCTAGGAAGATTACTCACTCAACTATATTAGACCAAAGAGAAAATGATTGTTGATGGGGTTTTATTTTTGGGTTTTCAAATGCGAGAAAGTAAATAGAGAAAATATCAATGATAAAACCATTACCAAAGCAAGGTTCCACCCTAGGCTCATTTATAGTTGTCAAACATTAAAAACGTATGAATCAATTCTATAAGGAGTTCAAAGAACAAAACCATGCAATATTCCACTCTTCACTTATCTAATCCAAGAACTCACCCTTATAAATCTTAGATTGATCGAGGAAGTTGTCCAAGGGAAAGATCCACTGTCATCACAAGAATATTCCCTGAAATCAATTAAAAATAATACACTCAAATCAATTTGTTAAGTCATCATAATTCGTCATTACAAGCTGGCATGTTTCCCCTTGTTACGCTAGATCCCTCTGCACGCAACCCTAGACGATCCCGCCAAGGCTTAATCTAGGTGAAGATGTACAGACAAGGACTAGGTTGATGTTGATCTCAACATGTGGATCGTCACACTCAATCGTCACTCGTGACAAATTCCTCGATCACATGACCTTGGTCAATCTTGGTCAAGGGTAATCCTAATTAAAGAGTTGCTCACGAGACTATTGATAGCTACTAATCCTTTTAAAAAATGCATCTTAGCGTGAGACATATAAAATAGGGAATAGTCAAACTCGTCCGTCACAAGCGAGTTATTCTTCAATAGTCGTGACAGATCACTCGGTTACACGACCATGGATGATCCGATCAAGGCTTGGTCCAGTTGAAGAACAAAAATTGAAGAGTTAGCTATATGACCACTTTAAGAATTTTCTAATTCTCAACAGTTGTGACAAATTCCTCGATTACACAACCTCGGATTTGACCCGAATGAAGAGAATCAGTAAATAAATGGAAAATCAAGAAAGTGTTGTTTCTCAACAGTTGTGACAGATTCCTTGGTTACACAACCTCGGGTGAACCTGGTCAAGGCTTGACCCGAATGAAGAGAAATAACATCGATAAAATCAAAGATATGCAAGTTTTTCAAAATCGACTTAAGATATAGTTAGCCAACTTCTGTTGCAGTAACTTGAGAAAGATCAAGCATTCCACAATAACTCTTTCTTGGTTAAATCAAAATGCTAAATTAATTTCTAAGTTCATCACAAGCATCGTCAAAAGTGTCGTCACAAGTCGATAATCTCTTGATTGTGATAGATGCACAACTTCGAGCAATCCTTTCCAGGCTTGGATCGTATGTGAAACCTACGCTTGAGAGGATGATAATGCGAACAAAATTGTCACCTTAAATCATTCACAAGCATTAAGCACATTATTTTGATAAGTAGAAAGAAAACAAAAGGTTTGGAGGTGGCTTCTTCTTTGTTGTCACCAAAAAAATTCTCTAGTCGAGCTCCCCTCAAAATGATGTTGATCTTCTCTTTAAATAGATCCCTCAATCGCCTCATCATTGTGTCTTGATCAAGGGGGAATTCATCATCACCATTGGATTGAGATCGCCAATAACTTCCGACAGTTTTCCGTTACACTCGGTAATTTGTTTTCTTATTTATCCAGATTGTTATAAACTCCAATAACCGCTGGTGATTCTTTTTCTTAATTGTGCGGGCTGTTATAATCTTTCAATAACCGCTTAAATGTCCGAATTTGATTTTTGAATTATGATCCCTTAAATTGTGGTTGTATTCCTTCCAGCCGCCTTCTTTCCTTAATTTATCCATAATATGTTTTCATAATTGGGACCAACTTGATTAGGAAACCTTATATGCCTCTTGATTGTGGGGATTTTCTTCATCAATGTGGCGAATTGAATTTGAATTTGAAGGGTCCGATCCCTAACTTGCTTATTCTACATTATTAACTTCAAAATTGCACAATAATCCCACTTTTACAATGAAATGTAATATTTTTTGAAAATGAGTCAGTCAAATATAGAAATATTGCAATTTGGTAAAAAGATGACAAGAAGGTCTCAAGTTGCATGCAAAACACGATAAAAATTGACATAAATGAGGGGTAAAAAGTCATGTTGTAAAACCCGGCCATGCCCGGCCGGTCGGACCGGTCGGACCGGTGTCCGGAGCTCAAAATGGGTCATGGGTCATTCTAAACTCGGGGTGTCAATTGGCTCGCTTTGACCCGATCAAACCCGGTCAAAACCCGGGTTGAACCGCTCAACCCGGTGGGTTTGACCAACCCGGCCAAAAAAAATATTTTTTTTTCAAATAATAAATAGAAGTTTAGTTTAATTTTTCAAAGCAAAATAATCTACTTTGTCATATAAGAAAAATTTGAAACAATTACGTTAAATAAAAAAAAACCTTAATGAATCAATCTAAAGTATTTAATAATTATTTAAAATAATCAATCCATAAGTTTAGTTTAATTTTTCAAAGCTAAATAATCTACTTTGTTATTATTAGTATTTAATAATTATTTATTATTTATCTTTGATCATTAAGTACTATTACAAATTGTGAATTAGAACTAAAAAAAATATCATTTTATTATATCAATAATATGGGCTCATGTATTGTGATTTTATACCTAATTTTTTACTTTATATTAATTTATTATTATCCGGTTCGACCATCCGGTCTGACTGGTTCGACCAGTCCGACCTGACCCGTCGAGCTATCCGGGTCGATGTCCGGGTCGGGTTTTAAAACATTGGTAAAAAGTGATGTTTTTAGCCACTCACCAGGCTTCTCACCATGGGCCATGTTCTTGAGTAGAAAATAGTACAACGCAATCCCTACTCGGGAAACGAGCCATGTCACCCTTGACATGAATTGTTCTCTCCAGATTGAACATGGCATAATATGAACGTGAACCCCTAAACCTAAAAATGGACCACTTCACCCCAACGCGAACCATATCGTATGACCGATTATCATATGAATTAGATTCAAAGTAATGAAATGTGGACCATGTCATCCTGAATAGGTCGCATCAGTATCGAAGTAAATTGAGAAAAAGTATATATGGGTAGGTTGTGTTTCTCTTATAGATGAAAAATTAGAATTATCTTATTATACTTTATTGTACTTGCTTGATGATTTATTATAACATAGAAAAAAAGGTTATGTCTAACGGATAATATGATTTAAAATGAATTATGAATGTGATTGAATTTATTTATAAAGAGTATGATTTAGTTCCTAATGAATTATTAAATGGATCTCAGACATAGGGTAACTGGACATTGTCATTTATGGATTTCCTCCAAGAACAATTGTCTATGAGTTCTTTCGAAAATAATTTTCAATCCTTTCAAGGATTATTGTTTATTGATTTTCGGTCTAGCTAGCCTTAATGACACCGGAACTAATTTTTTTATGATTAATGTCCCTTAAAGATTAATTTGTATAGGATTAGAAATATTAAGTTGATTAAAAAAAATATTAGTCTAATACTTTAACTTCGACCCTTAGTCATTTCCTATCTCAATCATATTCATATCTTATATCATATTACCCTATCTTATTTTTAATTACTATTCTTTTAGAGTTTTGAAATATTATATATAACTTTCTTAAAAATAAATTAATACTCGAATCTAGGCATGACACCAAAATTCATATCTTTTCTCTATCTTCCATTATATAATTGTAATCATAACAATCCAATAATTCGTCAATCATGACATCACTCTTTGATCATGTGACTTGAGTTATAGCTTTCATCCTTTATATATCATCAATACACCTTAATCATAAACCAATAACTATTCAATAGCTATTCTTCCAAGCAATCATGATATGTCTATCTAGTCCTCTTTTAATTTGTACATCTTTTGTTATCATAGCTCAATTATTATTATTATCATATTTTAATAATGGCCATAACTTCAGAAAGAATATATTAACCTAATGTCCATGAGACTCATATTCATCAAGTTGATCCTGAAAAATTTTGTAATTATAGAATTCAATCCATATTCAATTACTTGATCATTTAAAATAGCAACCTCAATATATTTTTTCTATATACCTATAGTCATTTCATCATTAATGCTTTGTTAATTGTATTATCCCTGAATAATTTCCTTAAAGATGAGGCTATACAATTGAGTGGAACAATATTATATCAATTCAAATCATAACTCCTCATTTATGATAAATATGGACTCTCTAAGCTAAACATTTAATCATGTATCTCCTTTTTTTTTCTTTGATAATTAGTCCTAGTACAACTTTTAAAAGTTCATCCAATTTTCTTCTCACGATTAAATAAATTTTGATCGCCTAAAGAGTTAATAATTATTTTCATACTCTTCAAATGATTGAATATCAGTATCATCATGATCCATACTTGTGAGAAGAAAACCTAATATCCTATCATCCATATGTCATTTATATATTACTGATCTTCTACCTATTGATAACATCTAGCCTTATCCTAACACTTTATTTGATGGCATCGTAACTCGTAACTGCTCATGATGTTTTTGACATGAATCTTGCATTCCTAGATGCAATAAAGAATTGTCACTCTTTAGGCTCTTATAACTTCTATAACGCCCTTAGAAGCACACATTGTCACCTAATAGAATGCCCTTAAAGATGCTACTAATTTACATCTATTACTTGACTTGGGCCAATTGACTAGTCAAATTTTATCATTGCGGAAGTCAATACTAAACTATAACCAGAATCTATATCATGTGCAAGTCATCACATTATGAACATTCGCGATACCACTATGCAATCACCATCTATTTAAATCTATTTACTTACAGGATCAGAAGCATAAGAGACAATTCTCCCATGAGTGGTGAAGCTCAATATGTAAAAAGAATAAATAACATGGGAAAACCATATGTGGAGATAATATTAAGAACATCAATTTCATAATCAATTATTTTAGTTACCTTTCCTTACATTCTTATTTGCTCGTCGGTTACTTTATATTAGATTCTATTCAATCATTACTTTATATCTTTGTCTTTTATTATAATTGGTCCATTAATGACAAGAACATCAATTTCATATTTTATCATGATGCACATAATCTTATGTTTCAATATGTTCAAGCCCCATTAACACTTTACTTTGGACTACTTTCTTCTTTTCTATTTATCTTGCCTTGCATTATTTAAATATCACAATTATTAATGAACATTTACCAATCATGAAGGTCGTTGGTTTTGATCCCGGTGCAATCAAAGTTAGTTAGGTCTTACGGGTCTATATTTGGCTCAATCAATCTTCATAAACAATGGTCCCCGAAGGAAATACTAACTCCAGAAGGAATTGGCAATCGTCCTCGAAGGAATGAAACAATGTCGGGAGACAACATAATCATTCATGATAAATTCAATCACATGCAAGGTTCATTTTAAACCTAATAAAATTTTGGGCATAATCCCCTATGTAGGTTATTATGAATCATACAATCATTATTAAACCATGAAATAAAACAATAAGTACAACACTTTGAGATGAGGAGTTCATGCTTATCAACTTGGTATAGGAATACACGACTCGCGTCAGCATAGGACACATTCCATTTTCCACGCGTTTAACTGCATGATTTATATTCGCCAAGACACGACCTGCGTCAGGTTGAGACTTGGTCCATCCCGGGTACCAATTTTTCCATCCACGCGCTTCATCTTTCGTCGGCTGGAGTATGACGCACGTGAGGGTCGATGCGACCCGTGTTTGCTGGATGCCGCTTAATATGTGGTTCGCTCTGAGGAACACGTTCCACGTCAAAGGGGGAGTGACCCATATCCTTCGCTCTGTTGCCATCTGTAGAACACGACTTTTCCAAACGTCAAATTCGGACCATGTCGTTAAGAACGCGATCCATGTTTAGTTCCCAAGTTACCGTCCCGAGGTTAATTAGAGGATCACATGATTAATAATTTGTTATAGTAATTAAAATCTCGTTGTAGGTGTCATAATCGACTTTTAATCTTCGTAAAAATCCTATCATACACATATGAAAAACCCTAAGTTGATGCTCCTAACTACAAACCTTAATTTGTAGCCAATAATCTTTTTTCTTGCTCTAGATCGTTCTCTTCGTTCTTCACCCACGATCAAACTTCATCTTCCTCCTCGTTCCTCCTCCATGGTGAATCTTCTTCTTGACTTCTCCTCCCCTATGATGATCTGACGCCATGAGGAAAGAAAGGGAGAGAGAGAAAGAGAAAAAAATTGTGAGAAGAGAGAGGAGTTGGGTTGTACTTATAAGGAAAATAGACTCATCTAAATAGAGTTTGATTGTGATTAAGATTTCACAAGAATAATTTTAAATTTGACTTTCATCATTAACCTTTTTCCGATCTCAATCATAATCATATGTTATCTCACATTATCCTATCTTATCTTTTAATTATTATTCTTTTAAAAATTAGGGATATTACAAATTATGTTTTCCATGGCTCCACTATATATTAAGTTATTGTATTGTATTTTTTCCCACTTTGTCGTGCATGGAGTTTGCTAATATTACATAAATCATGTGTTACTCCAAATCTTTTAGCTCGCAAGTTAATTAGCTGTCGGTTTTTTTATATTGTAAAAAAAACATACACGCTATATATATATGAAAATAATATAGGTGCTACCTACTTAAGTAGATAATATCGTATTACCTAGACTCAAGTAGAAGTCAAGGGGGCCATGGCCCCCCAAACTTTTTTCAGCTATGTAAATTATGTATATAGCTATGTGAAAATTCACCCATATGCTCCCCTCGGTTTCTTTTGCCATGTATGTATATATATTTACATGTAAGGGACATCACGTCAACTCGTGACATTTGTTGATTTAGCAAATAAAAACAACCGACAGATATTCAAATAATTATTTTTTAAAGTATGTTAGATTATGATAATTACAATTATTATCATTATAATTGTTTATAAAAATAATGATTATTCCCTCATAAATTAATGTCTTCTTTTATTCTTAATTTTTTGTATATACTATATCAATTAGCCTTCTTCGTAATCGAAAAAAATAATTCATCCTAATTTCGTCATGAATTAATCTCTAGATAAATTACACAAATATAAAAACGATGCACCGTACCGTGACAACTACCCCGTTATTAATCATCGAAGGCAATAGAAAAATCATGTACGATGCACCCCGTTATTAATATAATCGAAGGCACCGCATGGATCATGTCTTCCAATATTTAATTCACACACACATAACATTACATTATTCGTGAGTCAAATTAGTGAACTCAGCTCACAAGTTTGCCGTCATTTTGTATATTGTAAATGAAACAAAGACGTAGAGCCGCTAAGCTTATAAGTAGATTAAAATTATTTATAAGTAAATTTTTAAAAAAATTCATATTTGATAATTAAAAAAATATATTTATAAGTTGTCATGTAACTATTTATAAGTTGAAAAAAATAAGCATGGTCCCCTCTGCTTATTTTTAAAATTGTTGATTTATTAATTTTAACTAACTATATTACTGTTTTATCCATAGTTTTTAATATTATTATTATATAACTTTAAGATTATATTAGTCAATATTTATTTTAACAAACATTACAACTACTTATTAATATTATCAGCACTTTTATCCAAACATGTAACTACTTATATTTTAAAATAAGTATCAACACTTAGAATCTGTTTGTCTAAGCTTATAAGTAGGTTAAAATTATTTATAAGTAAATTTTAAAAAATCTTCATGTTTGGTAACTAAAAAAATATACTTATAAGTTGTTAGGTAACTACTTATAAGCTGAAAAAAATAAGCAGGGTCCTCCTACTTATTTTTAAAGTTGTTGGTTTATTAATTTTAACCAACTATATTACTCTTTTATCAATATTTTTAATATTATTATCATATAACTTTAATAGTATATTAGTCAACATTTATTTTAACAAACATTACAACTGCTTATTGATATTATCAGCACTTTTATCAAAACATGTAACTATTTATATTTTAAAATAANTAATGATCGTAAGTGATTTTCTAAGTTAAGAACACCAATTAAAATTTGAACATCATCACAAATATTTAATTAACAGAAAATATTGAAGAAGAATATTTTAAATGAGATACTTCCAATTAGTTTCACGTGGATAATTTACGAATAAAATATTATATATATATATATATATATATATATATATATATGAGGTAAAGTGTGTGTGCTTTTACTTATAGATTCAATTTGTAGAAAAGTGGACTGTCATAATTTATAATATTGCATATGCCTTGTCTATATATATTGAATGTGAGCCTTTTTTGAATCGAACTTCATCCCTATTTTTCCATAAGTGAGTGTACTCCCTCCTCATTGAGCCAATTGCCAGAAAAAGTCCCGGTTTAGAAAGTTCGAAGTTGAAGCTCAAGATAAATTCGAAAAGCTTCTATATTTTTTACAGCATTAGGACATTCTCTTACCATACAAATTCCTAATTCCTAATTTCATTCCAAAGTTCACCTGTGCTAGATGATATTATCAATAATTAACATAATATACTCCATCAGATTCGTAGAGTACTAATAATTCTATATAATTATCGTCCTTAAAAAAACACCCCTCGTCAACCACATGAGCTGTAAACCAACCCACATTGCTGATCTATGTTAATTTTTCTATCTTTGATTTTGTCACGCTGATATTTGAAGCTATGTACTTGATAATTTTTATTCCTTATCAAACGCAGCTTTTAATTTTTTGTTTGTGTGCATGCATATATATAATAAATAATAACAACAATTTATAAGTATATAAGGTACATTATTATTTATCTTTTTTGGTTGAACATTTCGGTCGCCTAAGAAATCTGCCGATGCTCCATTTAGAACTTTGTTTGGACGCTTTTTAAAATTTTTCGATACTTTAAAAAAGAATTTATTTTTTGGAAAGTGACTGACTTTTTTCAAGGTAAAGAAAATCATATTTTTTAATAATTTATTAAACAAAAATAGGAGAAAGAGAGATAGAAGTAGATAATTATGTTACAATATTTTTTATTTTATATTATATTTGTTTCGACAAAAATTGATATCAAATATTTAGTCATACAATAAATTACGTATTAATTAAATATATTAAAAAAGAAAAAAAGGTATTTTTCCACAAATTTGTGAACTTAAATCTCCACTTTAAACTTCAGTCCTTGCTGCTAATTGTACTAAAACTCTTTTTGGTACGAATCCGAAAACCTAATTTTAATTCCAAATCTTAGTTTACCGACTAAACACCGAAGGGCCTCCAGCGTTTCGAGTATATTCCCATTTCCTTAATATCTATCGATACATCCGAACAACTCCTCCGCGTAGACAAGCCTCATTTACGCGTTGTTTCAACCGCACAACTAACAGATCTCCCAAAGCGAACCCATTCCCTTTCTATGGGTAAAATGTACCCGCCTCAGCGCGCGTAAAAAATTGTTGTGTCACATTTCGTTTTTTTTTTTCTAATGTCCTCGAAGGCATCCTCGAATCCCAAGAAAACGAATAAACAATACCGCCACTATTTTATCCCAATTGGTGTCGTCTCCCTCCACTTTCCCGTTCCCATCCGCTTCCTCTTCCTCTCGCTCTCCACTTCGCTTCCTCCGGTCGTTGCCTTCGCCGTCGCCCGATCGCTGCCTCCCCCAAATGGAGTTCGCCGACGGCGATCTCGCCGCGCCCCTCCTCGACGGAAGCTCGCCGGAGGTCGTCATCGACGTCGGCGCCGCCACTCCCCTCCCGGCGGCCAACGGCGTTCTCGATCGCCGCCGAACCCGGGCGAGGCACTCGTCGCGGGAAAACCCGTTCGAGTTCTTGGGTGCCTCAGCGCTGCAACTGCCCCCGGCGAGCCCCGTCGACCCTTTCCGGAACCACACGCCCAGCTTCGGCGGGCTTTACGAGTGGTGCAAAGTGGTCGTCTGCCTCCCGATCGTGGCCGTCCGCCTCGCGCTCTTCGGACTCGCGCTCGCCTTGGGGTACCTTGCGACGCTGCTCGCACTCTATCGTTGGAAGGACAAGCATAGGCCGTTGCCCCGTTGGCGGTGCGGCATCATGTGGATCACCAGGTTCTGCGCGCGGTGCATCCTGTTTGCTTTCGGGTAATCTGATGCGGATTTTTGTTCTTCTAGCCAATATATGTCCTTAAACTGTGCGCTGAATAGTTCACTCACTCTCTGTTTTCGGGAATGCGCGTGTTCTTAGGACTTTGTTTTCGTTAGAGTCACTTGAGGTTGAGTTGGGGATGGGTGGAGCAATCTGATCTTAATACTCACGTAATATGGTTATAATGGAATATGGTAGCCACATGAGGTTGAATGGATAAAAAACTGCCCATCGAATTGGTCAATTCAGAATATTGGAATGTGTTTGTCTTAAAGTGGCTTGTGATGGATATATTCCGCTGGAATTTGGTAAATAGGCTTCGTTTATAATTTTTGCGGTGACATCTTGTTTGGTTCTTTTATACACAATGTTGTGTAGCTATTATACTTTAGATACAATGCATTGTTCTGGCTGGACCTTATATAATTTAATGATTGATTCGACATAAACTTGAAAACTTGGTCTTCTATCTATCATTGTACTATGAGTCTAACATTAGGCTGTGGTCAGTAATACAATTGCCACTATACACATGCCGTTTCATTGTGGTGTTTTGGTAGTTATAACTCATATAAGAGGTTTTTTTCGTTGCGAAGTCAATGAATATTTCTAGCAACTCGTTCAAATATCTCTTGGACAAACATCAAAAGTGTGTCTTACTACAGCATTTGGGCAACTCATCCAATATCTAATAGACATGTTAGTTATTACCACTACATTATATGTCTATACAGACTACAGACTACCAACTGATTTCATATAACTTTTTATATGTACTTTTGCATCAGCTATCATTGGATCAGACGAAAAGGAAAACCTGCTCCAAGGGAGATTGCGCCTATAGTTGTTTGCAATCATGTCTCATACGTCGAACCTATATACTTTTTCTACGAACTATCTCCGACTATAGTTGCTTCAGAATCACATGATGCCTTACCCTTTGTCGGAACCATTATTAGAGCAATGCAGGTAAGTCTGTGTTCTTGTGCTAGAAATGTATTATGCAATTATTTACATATAATTTTATATAGGGTTCTTTCCTTTTTTATGGGATTAAGTTCGGTTGTTTTCTTTTGTGCTACCATGATTTGTAGGTTATATATGTGGATAGGTTTTCAGCACAATCCAGGAAACAAGCAGTTCATGAGATAAAGGTAAAAGCTTGTGGGCCTCTTATAGCTACGTTTATGTTATTGCTAGCCATACCTAAACCTTTCATCCAAATGATCGTTGGCTTTATCAGTGTCCATATTGAATTGCTATTGTTGTCTTTCATCTACTTTGGTGATGTTACTTCTAGAGATGATGCAGTAGCTGTGTACATGGGTTACTTCATATAATAATTTGCTATCAGTTGCTGGTTATTTACTCTGATTTCCACAACCATAGAAAATCCCACTATTGTCTGGGCTTTCTGATACATAGCATCAATAAATTTGGGTCTATTTATTAGCGATTTGATACAGAAACATGCTTTCTAGGACATGAATTCAGAGAAAGGCTTCTTCCAGCGGATTTCCACGTGTTATGCTGTTTCCTGAGGGCACAACTACAAATGGGAGGTTCCTTCTTTCATTCCGCCTAGGTGCATTTATTCCAGGATTTCCAGTGCAACCTGTGGTTGTTCGGTATCCTTACGTACATTTTGATCAGTCATGGTAAGACTTTAGCATAAGATAACTTTGTTTTTATATCCTTTGTTACGATACATTGATATTACTTGATCAGGGGAAATATTTCACTGCTGAAGCTAATGTTCAGAATGTTCACTCAATTTCACAATTTTATGGAGGTAAATTTGTACTTCACTTGGCCAACTTTCAAAAGTTTACATCTATGATTTTCATTGTTGTTTATGGCAAAATTTCCTTTGTGGACAATGTTCAATTTACTTTTTTCCTATAATATGTTACATTCAGAAGAAAAAGTTTCATCTTTAAACAATGAGTGTATTAAGTTTTATTTTCAGGTAACAAACCTCAAAATCTATTCTTACTGTTCATCTTTATTCCATATAAATGGAAGTATAGATAGATGAGATCTGAAAACAGCAAAAAAGAACCTCTATTATTCTTTTGATAAAATTCATTTTAGAATCTCCAAGATTATTGGCCTGGAGAATTGTCTCTTGCAAACTCTTGAAGTTCTTTTAGTCCACTTGTCAAACATAATGGAGATCTGTTGTTGTCTGTGATAATATGTTATTTACTCTCAGTCCTCTTTTTTTTACCTAAAGAACCCCTCAACCCTCACCTCCAGTGTTGTAGGACTTATAACGTTGCTATGTTCATTTTGTTAACAAGAATCTTGATATTTTTCTGATATTAAGCTTTTGTTGTTAATACTTGATTTGCTGCAAAGTTGTTTTTATCATATCTCACCTTTTCTTCTCTATTCTTCTACCTAAATTGTAACAAGATATCAAATAGTGTTCCACATCATATATGGGTTGTTGGATCTGATTTAATATGGTGATTTACCTGTAATCTACCTGTTACCTTTATTCATTATCCATTTGGGCAATTTTGTTCGTAAGTTTTTCCTATTCCATTTTTTATTAAATGGTTAGCAGATAAGTAGAGAAAAAAAATCATGGTGTAATATTTATGATGCCTTTAACTTCAACAGGTAGAGTACCTCCCAGTGGTTTTCCCACCTGAAAGCAAACAACAAAATGCAGTTCATTTTGCACAGAGGGTAAGATAGTTTGTCTGATTGTACTTTTATGTGCAGAATTTTGTTACCTTAAATATCTTCCCATGGAAACTTTTTTCTATTATTTATACCTTGCAAAGAAGGTGGGATTTTCTATTATGTGCAATATACTGCATCTCTTACCACTATGACATTTTTCTTTATTTTCAGTTTTGCACACATCTTGTGCTTTACTAAATTCTCCTTTTCCAATACGCATTTCTGTCTATTAGTTGATGCTAATAATAATAAAGAATTTTAAAAAATGCAATGCACTTATGAAATTAACATGTTTTGTTCGATTACTATAGTTAACTTCCAATCTTTTGGAATCCTTTATCAGTTTGCATTGGTATGGTTGAGAGCTTGATTTTTATAGAAGGTAACAATGCACGATAATACTAATTCAGATTGGATTTTGCAGACTAGCTATGCTATGGCAGATGCACTAAATGTTTTACAGACATCTCATTCTTATGGTGACATGATACTTGTTTCCAAAGCATCTGATGCTGCAAAGGTAAAACCACATGATTATAGGTTTTCTGATTTTTTTGTTTGATTCATTGCAGGTGCAAGGAACTTTCAAAGCTTGTTAAAATAGGACTACTTCTACCTAATTTTAAATCAGTTTAGATCATTTTCTGGTTCAAGGGTATCAGTTCCCTACATGCATAGTCTAATGAAATGTGTTTGTCATTCATAATTTTATACATAAACATTTATGGAGATGTGCATTTCTTAGAAAGGTTGTTCTTTTTTGTCATTATCCGCTATTTCTGTGTGATCATCATTATTGCTTTGTTGCTCATTTGCGGGGCAATCTCTCAAACTACATGGTAGAAATGGCATGGGCGGAAAGTGTAAGTCCTGTTATCACAATGTTATATCAATCAACTAGCATATCTATTGGCTAATTGGTTTAAAGTCTGAGTTGAAACAAAGGTGGAATTATGTATGAGATGTTATATAATATAGAAGCCATTACTATCAACCATTTTTGCTGTTTTAGGCTGTAGTTTCTTGTTTTCATCAAATTTCAGAAGAAAAATGTAATGGCTTCTTAACTGGACTTCTGGTAACCAATTTGACTTAAACTTGAGTTATATGTTTCTTTTTTCCAATGAAATTTTGTGTATCTTTGAGCAAAATTATGTTTCGAACATGTAGTATTTCTGCATTCAATTTTCGAGGTAGATATGATGCTTTGCTTAAACAAAATTCATAATTCCAAGTCCATAATGGATTGAAATATCAAGTCGTCTATGATATGTTGCCACACCTTTCTTTGCTACCTTGTATTTGTTTACTTCTTTTGTTCTGAAAAAACTTTGCTTCCTTTCGAAAAGAAAATCTTTGCTTCCTCAAATAAGATATTATTCACTCAAAAATAAAACAAAGAAAAATGTTAGTGATCCTGTCAGGCAAACTCTTTATTATATCTGCATAAGAGCAACCTAATGTATCAAGAAATTGAAGCATGAACCACCTGACTATTTTTTGTAGGTAACAGCTGATAGCTTTTTTTAAATATACGGTCGTATCTTGTACTATATGAGAAAACTGAAACCAAGCTACAACAAAACAAGGCGCCATTCATCAAATCAAACCTCTTTCATTCTTATTTCATTTCTTGCTTTCCAGTTATCATATTTTTGGTGGAATTTTATTGTGTTGCGAGTTTTTAAAAAGATTATATTTGTAAATAATAATTGGATCCCACAAACTGATTTATTCAAAGCTGATTTGGCAATCCTTTCATGTGGATGATTTCTTGTGTCGTATAATTTATGTAACCTCGTCTTTGACTGTGTCTATTTTTTATTTTTATGCTTAAAGATGTATGACGAACAACCTGAATGTGTTTCTGCAGTCATTTGACATAAGTCCATCAGATGCAATGGTATTTCTGGATCGATTTCTTGCTATGAAACCAGATTCGACGTAAGCTTCCTACAAATAATAACTTCAATGTGACATTCTAGATTCTTTATAATATGATGCATGAGGACCTTTAATTGTGCATGATTCTTAGAGCATCCAAATGAACTATATTTTCTCTTATTCTCTAGAGTATCTTCATGCATGTTGAATCTGGTCAGAGCAAACAGATTGTTTCATGTTTCAAGCTTTTTTCCATATAATAACAAGATTAAGATGTTTTACAACAAGAGAAACTTATTCATGAAGGTTGATTATTGCCTTGCATCTATTTGCATTCAATGGAAATTTCTAACCCTAAACTGGTGCTGACAGTGGATACGTTCATATACATGATTTCCTGGCTGTATTTGGGCTGGGGACAAATCATCTGACTGAAAAGGTGAATTGCATTTCAAACCTGAATCAGTTTCTTGTCATTGTAACTAGGCAAACTTTTCTTGGTTTCTTTGTCGTTCATATGGAACGTTAAATTATCTTCTCTCAACAATGAGCCTTACCTCCTTGTCTTTATTCTTAAGTTTCTGATAGAATGATAGGTGTCGGATACTCTGGCTTCATATGTTTTTGTTAAACATGCTAGAAGAGTAATCATTGGGTAAACAAAATATGTATGTCATGATATAGCAAGCCCTTGGTTGCTATGGTTTCAGTAATCCATGGTTACTGTTGAAATGACCACGAATGGCTTAACTCATGTATGTTCAACATGCTTTCTTCTACCCTTGTGATAACAAAAATGCCTTGCTGATTTGAAGTATTTCAGTAACCCAATGATATATAATTTAACTTAGCTGCAGAACATCTTAACGCTAACATGTAGGTTATCATAATTTGTATTTCGAGAAATGAATATGTTTTTTTCACTTAGAATATAGTTGTATAACAAGAAGTCATTTTGTAACTAAAAGGAAATTGGGAAGCCATTATTTCCCCTAGATTTATTGTTCCCTATATCTGAAAATTAGTTTTTTGTATTTTTCTTCGCTAAAATATTGTCTCTCATATTTTTCAGATATTTGGCTATTTGGATTTGGAAATGCAAGGATCCATCACATTTCGTCAGGTAAATGAAAAGTATTTTGTGGACTGTAATTCTGTAGATATGATAAGAAAATAGCTGGGCCTTAGCCCAATATGATATTCCAACTTAGCTACCTGGAAAATTATCCCTTACACACCCATTTGCATGTTTGAGATTAGTTGATGGTCTTACTCGAGCACGAGCAAGATTGTCAAAATTTTAGAATCAACTCTTAAAATATGAAGAACTTAGTTTAGGTAATAAAACGAGTATTTTATTTTGTCTTAAACTCTTAAATTTTACTCATAAATTGATAAAGAAATTATGCAAAGCCTTATGACGGTTAAAATTTATGTGAGTCTATATGATGTTGTACAATGTATGACTTTTGATTGTGTATGAAAAATATTCGTTATGTCCAATGTTTTGTTTAACTAGCTTATTAATAGTTGAATATAAGTTAAAAATTGCTATCAGCTTTAATGTATTTTTATCTTTTGTTATTTTTCAGACTTAATATATGATGACTTGTACATAATTATAATCATGATAGTCATCTTTATGTTTTTAGAGTTTAAGTAAATAACTTCATGAAATATATCCGACAAATATATAGGGTTAATTTTCTTCAGCCAAAGAATTACTTTGGAGCACTAATGCATTACTCAGCATTGTGGTTTGGCTACGCGAATGTGAACTTCGGCACGAAGTCATGACTAATCTTCCTTGGTTATCTTCGAAAGCCAATGCTGCTACAATGACAATACCTACTTCCTCGACTTGTATGTTATCTCTCAAGTTGCAAACATTTAACATCATCAAACAAATTGCAGTTCTTGACAGGGGCAGTGCACATCAGAAATCAACCATTATTTCCAAGAGCTTGCGAGATAGCTTTCACTAGATGCAGTGGAACAATGACAGGCCATATTCTACTCCAACAGGTAAACAAGATGCTACAAATTTAAACATTCAGTCATTGATTGAACGCAATGTTAATAGCTCGAGTTAATCTTCCATGTAGCTCGGTGACACGGTGCTGTCGATAGTGCCCGGTTCAAATGTCGAAACTGTAAGTAGCCCCTACAAAAATAATGGACTACGCGATACTCTAATATAGTCATGCTTTTCCGTCCTTTTTTTCTATATTCTCAAACAGATGTAAAATGTTTGCAGTTTAAACAGCTATTCAACGTCGGTAGCGATGGAATCATCAGCCAAGAGGACTTCGTGGAGTGCCTTCACAAGAACCCACTGCTGATAGCCCTTTTTTCTGCCTATGTAAAGTTTGATGACCTGGATATTATACGAATTGAACTATGAGACACCTTTCGGGGCTGGTTGATATGTTGACGACTCTTCATTGCAACAACAGTGTCTTAGTAATTATCTTGTGCTTGGCACGTAGTTAAGCTCAAGGGTGTTTGGGTGCTAAATTAAAGGGATTTGGGGTGAATGGAAATGTCAAATGGTGTAAAGACATTAACATTATTCCAGACATTAACTGTAACATAGTTCTTATTTACACTGAATCTTCGAATTTAGGGGCGATTGTAAAGCAATTGTTCTACTTGAGAACATTTACAATTTAAGTTTTACATGACAGTACACTTGTCTTTCGCTTTAGAATCGCTCTTCTGTGGCACGCTGGGGTTCCTGGACACCTGGAAATGTTCCATGGAAACACTTTGTTAATAGCACACATGTAAGTTAGTTAAACCCCTAATTACCGCATTAACCCGAAAATATACCTAGAACAGTAGTGCGAAATTATAAGAAAATCCACAATGATGGAAATACTTGTGTCCATTGGGATGGCAAACAGCAAAATCGGAGATAAGCAAAGACTTCGTACCTGAGGACCGGTAATAAGTCTGGAACGACCTGTGCCAGATGATGGTTGAGATGGTTGCTGTTGTCGCTGGGACTGTGGCTGGGGCTGGGGCTGCTGCTGCTCGAACTCCTGTTGTTGAAGCGCTATTGCAAGTTGCAGATCCGAACTGTCAATTATCATGGTAGGAATACAACACAAAAACATGAAACAGTCATTACTTATGGAAAAAACACAGAAGGGCAAAATAATATTGGAGTAGGAGAACAAATACTAACGTTCAGAGATTTAAAAAATTTGCAATATTCTCGGCAAGGTGGTAAAAGGACCATTCACGTCAAAAGCGTTCACAAACTTAAATATGCAAGTCCCTCAAAAAATAAAATAAAATATAAACATGCAAGTTCATGTTCGGTAATATATTTTTAAAAAAAGTCTAAACATCATGTTGAACATGAAAAAATAATGACAAAATAAATCTATTTCCAACTCATTCCTTCTGAATTACGTGCTTAATCCCAAATTACATCAATCCAGAAACAGCCATCACAAAATGCTGTCCCAGAAGAGGCTAACGTGTATTTTGAGATCCTTCCAGTCATCATGTGAAGAATGAACTACCATGTCCAGAATGTGGAATTCCATAAGAGTTATTTTCCTCTCTTCTGTCACCAATAATCCCAAAGCAATCTTCTTATCATGCTTTGTTACTTAAAAAGTAGACTAAAGTATTCTAGTAGGTATCTGTGAACAAGCCCAGAAATCTTAAAAGTGCACATCCTTAAAACAGAAAGCACATACAGCCATCCCTTTACCAAATAAAAAAACAGAACGTGCGTATGCAACATTATATGCTTCCAAGTGGTTTGACAATGTGCATAACGGAAATGAGAAATCACCTAAACAAAGGCCAAAAGGGGAATTAAGAAATATAAGGGAAGTTGAATAACCCAATAGTACATAATACAATGGATGAACTGAGATATCTGACAACACAGAAACACAGAACATATTTCAATACAAGATATCTAACAACACAGAACATACTTCAATACAAGACGAGTAATATCAGTAGACAAAGAAGGAAAAAGAAGACCGAGTGATTTTGCAATGTACCCTTCAGACTTCTCAACTTTGCAAGAATGATGCTCATCAAGATTGAGAGATAGAGTTGGGGGAGAATCATTTGTACTGAGGTGGTAGAAAGGAGTATGAAAATCCAAATATATTCAGAAACAGCCTAAAAGTGAATGGATGAGAAACGAGACTTTGCGCCAACTCATATCACTTGGAAAGAAAGATAGCTTGGTTATCCATGTACTGCAATTAGCGACTTTTTTTAAGAGTGAATTCAATTATTTTTTTTAGAGTGAAAAGACCCCATCATTGGCCTTCATGACAAAATAGCTTGGTTATCCATGTACTGCAATTGGCGACATTTTTAAGAGTAAATTCAAATATTTTTTTTAGAGTGAAAAGGCCCCATCATTGGCCTTCATGACAATCAAGCACTAAGCTTGAAGTATCTGGAAACCAGACAACTCAAAAACAACTATTTTATATGGTTTACTATATTTGAGCTTTGTTTACCACGTCCTAACGCACAACTAAATGTCTATAAGCATTCTTACAGATGATTATATATCAGTATACCAACCGAGGGTTACGAATCTGCATAATCAGTCATACTAATCTGCCCAAAATATCTTTTCTAAACTGTTGTTTATATACGTGATAAAAAACATCCAAATAAATTAACTGTATTAACAACATACTTTAGATCTGAGTTTGATGGAGATGAACTCCCAAGCGCTGCAAGGTAGTCCTGTATATTACAAAAGAACAGGGAACCACATGATTAACTGACTTGCACTAACATGCATTGCAAAATAAATGGTGAAAATTCTAGAGTTATAATCCATACTGCAGTACTGCTCATAGCACTTTGTTCATTCCATGATTCACTGACTTGACTTTCAGCTTTAAATTCCGTGAAGTTGCCAGTCATGAAAACTGTATCTCCATTCACCTGATGATAAGCACATGGAAGGTTAGAACTGTTTTTTCATGTAAAAATCAAAGTCACACTACAGCTCCATGCAACCTAAGAAGCACAGGGCAACCTTTTGACAGTTTCCTTTCACAAAAAAAGCTTTTGACAGTAAAAATTATATACAAGGACACGTTGAAAGGTATAAGGCAGACATTATGATCAGCACATGAAAGTCAAAACCTAATTGTAATCAAATAATCCTGTCAAACTACAAACTCAAGACAGAAGTAGGGAAGAGCAAGGTAGGCTGATGGGAATCATAAACTTAAGTAAGGAGATTGCAAACAATGCACAAGAAAAATGTTACCAGAATGCAGCCTACCTCATTTAACTTCTCCCAGACCAAATCAGGCTGGTTAATATAACCTTGATCAGTAGCTAAGAGATACAGTTCGCCGTTGAACTGCAATTTTTTGAGGAGGAAAAGGAAAAGCAAACATAACAGGCAAAAGTTTAGGATCCTGATAACAGCACGGTAAAGACATCTTTAATCAGTTATTCGTGCAACCTCTAGAAAGGATGCATTTGAAAGTTTCATGTTACCTTAAACATGGTACTGAAATGATTATTTCGGAAAAATACACAAAGTTCTCTCTCCTTAAGACCTTCTTGCAAACAGAAAAGGCTGCAAAGCAAGAATAAAAAAGAAGGTAACATGGTTGTTTTGAATGAAAAAATGTACCAAAAAACTTCAACTGTGATGATAGTATACCCATAGAAGGTTAATTGACTTGCATTATGATCCAGAAAGTTCTTCACAAGTTGCCCTACAAATGATTAATAAATAATTCTTAGATATCTGAAGCATTCAGAAACCAAAATAGCAATTTAGCCCATATCCATTGAGTACAGAAAAAGATCCCCTTACATCTCTTCTGAGTGTCTTTATCTGTTGTATTTGCAGGATGGTTATCTTCTGCTTTGTTAGCTTGTTCAGCAAGAATCACCTCACCTTCATAGACTGGCTCTCGATTTTCATATGATGAATGTCCAGATTCAAGTATGCACTCTTCTCCTTCATAGATGGGTTCATTCGCTGTGCTTCCAAGGCTTGAAGTGATTAACTCAGGAACATCTGATAGTGTTTCTCCCTTCAAGGAATGTGAATCTGTATCTGATGGGGCTGGAAAAAAAATATCTGCAACTGGATCATCTGTGACATTTTGAACAGTCTGAGATGTAAGATCTTCAGTGATTATTTGTGTGGCAGACTGATTGTTTTCTGATGCAATCACCAGATCCTCATAACTGCAGCACCTACCAGAACTTCCTTCCTCATGAGACTGAAAAGCTGGTGTATGCTTGTTTGTCACCGATTCAGCTATGATATTTGCTTCAGAATTTCCAGATCCTTCACAAATTCTGGAATCATCAGGTGTGATGTGGTTGACACCCTTTTCAGCAACAGAAGGAAATAAAGAGGTCTCATCAGCTGAGACATTATCCTGTAAATTATTGGCTTCATTGATTTCTTGAAGAGTAGATTTATCCGACTCACAGCTGACTTTAAACTCATCTGCAATCTGAGTCAATGAAGCATCACAGTGAGTTTGCACATGGTCACTTGAATTGGCAGATGAAATGGTACAATCAAAAACAGGTGACACAGAAACAGTATCAGGCCCCGAAATCTCAACTCTGGAGAGATTCAAGGCTCTTTTCAGCTCCTCTTCTTCTTCGAAGTCACCTCTTCTTCTCGTTTGTTCATCTGAGATGGGAACTTGGCAATCATCAAATGATCTACCTCTTGAAAGATTTGGTGAGGGCACTCCTAACGTAGCAGCTGTAGCTGCAGCAAAATCAACAAAATCTTCTTCCTCTGCAACCTTCTCTCCATCAGATTTTCTTGCGTCAAATGCAACAAGTTCAGCGACAAGAGTATTGTAAGAATTAGACCCAATTGCTGCTGCAGTATCAGTATCCTGGAAACAGCAATTCATTTAAAGATCCACAAATTCAACAGCTGATAGAAAAATAAAAGAATATAGTAACATAAGCATTCATTTACACAGTAACCTTCTGGAATCAAACTATACGGCCCAAGCTAAGGAAACAATATGACAAATTCTGCAAATATATAAATTCAAAGTACTCCTAAGGTAAAAAAAAATTGGATCAGGTGAAAGAAGTAATACTCTAACACAAATTATAGCAGAAGAAGTACAACACCATTTAAAATACACTTGGATTAACTATAAAGGTCAACATTCTCTAATCAATAAGCATGATCACAAAATCAAAGAACTTTATCAAGCAATTATCTACAAATTCTACCGGGTTGACAAGCCTCATACAACTGAAAATTACACAGGAAATCAAAGGAGTGTTTAAATTGAGATACGAGCAAGAAATAAATAAAAATAAGGAACTCTAGAAAAAAGGAAGATACAAATATATATAGTCATTTCAAAATTTCATTAAACATCTCTCTCAAGAAATAAAGAAAACTATGTTTTTCCGAAGGTTTTCATAACTGTAACCTAAGTGAGTGGATCTCACGTTTGTAAACATAAGTCTCTCCTCTCTCCCGACCTACCCTCCCCTAAAAAAACAAAAAGAAAATAAGTAAACATTAGAATAACAGCTATAAGTACAACTCAATAAATATTAAATACAAAGTTGGCAAAGCATAATAAGAATTACAAACATCCTACGTAGATAACGTATAAAGAAGGATGAACAGACAAATTAATGACAGCTAATAAGTGCAAGTCAATAAACTTTAAATATAAAGTTGGCCGAGCAAAATAAGAATTACAAACAAGCTACGTACATAAAGTCTAAAAGAGGATGAATAGACAAATTAATTATGAAGAAGCATGACAAATATCATACATGAAGCAATTAATTTTTCAGATATCCTAAAATTATGCTCCACTTTCATATAGCCAATGAGGATAACACGAAACTAAAAACTAAAGACAACTGCATGGGAGATGGGGAACACAGAACACGCTAATAAGTACTAATGCAGGGAAAAATTAAAATAATTTCTAGGAGGAATGATATTCTGCAAAGGACGTCATAAAATATGTCCACATATCAGGCAGACCAGGACTTGGAAGACAAACAAAGAAATGTAATTGTAGATGTTTTTTGTTTCCATGTTGTTCCTGTGTTAGAATCTAATCGGGTACATTACACTAATACACTGACCAAAAAATGGAAAGTCCTTTCAAGAGTTGGTCAAATGAACAGAGCCAACATTCTTCTATTGAATATAAGAATTGTCAAATACCACAACAAATAAAAAGACATGGGATAGTTACCTGTGGATCGACAATCCAACCATGATACAGACCAATGTCAAGGAGATCAAATATGGCACACTCCCGCGTAAATTCAAAATCATTAATCCTGCATTATTAAATACACATTATGGGTATCAGATGCCACCTTAGCATTATGAACTATAACTTTTTCTTGAGAAATTATAAACTACAACTAAAAATAACAAAAAGGAAGAATGAATACACACTTCCTAAAATGCACATTCACGTCGATCCCTGTCGCTAGCCGAGGAAGCAAGTCAATGGCATCTGCTATATTCTGCTGCTGGTTGTTGACATACGCATCGTCCTTATCCTATACACAGATATGGTAAGAACGAATAGCCAAACAACATTGAGCCACAACTCAACACGAACCCTAAGAATCAATTATCATAAAATATCTCCAACCACAAGTTAGCAACGTATTCGATCAATTGTCAAGGACAGAGTCTAACGGACCTGCACGTTGCTGTTGGAATCGATCAACCTCTCCGCGACGAGAGAAAGCAGCTTTTGCAGTGAGACCTCCGACGCGTCCAAGCTCAGATTAAGATTGTTTTTAAGCAAAAGCACATTACCTACACCACCCCAAAAAAAAATTCACAACGACCATCATCAAAACATCCCAGAACAGACCTCAAAAATTAGGTCAATCGAACAGAAATTTATATCGAATACAAGGGCGAAGAAGGGCGCGTCGAGGTCGTTCGCGGAAATGACTCACAGATGGCGAGAAGAGGGCACGGGCCGTTGTCGTTCTGGAGGACGATCGGCGTCGGGCGGCCGAGGAACTGGACAACCTTCGTCTTGTAGACGGTCTCCGGCGGCTCCTCCGCCGACGCCGACGCTGCCGCTGCCTCGTCGGTCCTCCGCTCCTCCGTCGTCATCGCCGGCGCAGACCCCCCAAATCCCTCGCCCAATCCCTCTCTCGAATCCCTGTCTTCACTCTCTTAATTTTGATAAAATACAAAAAGGAAATTTGTGAAACAAAACAAGCAACCAACAAACAAATTAGAAAGAGACGGGAGGAACCCAAAACGCGCACTTTTATACGAGAATTTGTTATTTTTTTTCTTACCTTTGGTCCTTTTTTATGTACAACATACCTTATACTTTGTTAATATTACCAAAAGGTCCCCGTCTTGGCGTTGGAAGTACGAACCGAGTAGCTACTCTTATTAACCCACTAGATGAGGGATGTACATGCAAAAATAGGAAAACTTGGTGCCTAAGTTTACAGGTGATCATGGCCATTGGATGGAGGCCACGATAAATTTTGGTTGTTTCCTGACCGTCAAATGGATGGGCATTTATTTCGTGTTTCCAAATAATGGCGGTGATCATGGCAGATATTATTGAGATTTTTTTATTCTTTTATTATTTCATCCGCATCAGGGAGGTTGCTATTTTTGGCCCTTTTGGTGCCATCTAATTTTCGTTTTTTTTTTCTATTAAAGTTGGTGATATCTTTTAATTTTAATAACATTT
Source organism: Pontederia paniculata (assembly GCA_001647135.1). Classification (NCBI taxonomy): domain Eukaryota; kingdom Viridiplantae; phylum Streptophyta; class Magnoliopsida; order Commelinales; family Pontederiaceae; genus Pontederia; species Pontederia paniculata. Next base: position 19,283 of record LTAE01001330.1, on the reverse strand, counting down.
TTCTTGAGCTTTCACTAATGATATTTTTAAACTTTGTTTGGTATTAAATTATCATAAAGACTAGATTCCATTTTATTTAGCTGAGATGATTCAGTGCTGATAAATATTTTAGGTGTGAAGTTGATTTTAAAGAATAAGTAATTATATTTGAAAAAAAAATACTACTAACAGTATTAAATAGTATAATCTTTGATATTTTTTTTATTTTTTAAAATGTTTAAATACTGTTAAATATGAGTGTTTGGTAAAAATATTTAAAATGTTTTGAAAGATCTAGCATATAATGATAAATTAATTAGTTTAATCAATAAGTTCAAAGTATAAGCTAGATTCTCCTTCCTTATTATTTTGTACTTATAATTTATGATTAAATTGTGGATCCTATAATTTATAAATAAAAATATTAATCCACTTGTATTGATTAAGGGGTTGTTTGGATAGGTGCAAAATCATTTACCGGTACACTTGATTACAGCAAAAACACCTGGCTATATTTATAATTAAATCAAATTATCATATAATAAATAACTTTAATTAATAATAATTTTATTCTCATTAATTATCTACATCACATTTCAAACTTAACCAAATAACTGAATTTATTTTTCAAAATTTCAATTATATCTATCCAAACAATAAAAAATTAACTACCATAAATATAAATCATCATAAAAGTTTTAACTACAACTATTTATATTCCAATTTTTTTTTATTTACATCAAACCAAACTATCCCTAAAAGTGCTTACTTAATGATCAACTTATAAACTTATTCAAACATTCTCGAGCACTTATTTTCTCGACAATAAAGATTATACAAAATAAAAAATATCTAATTCCATCGAATATTTTGTTACCTATTAAACAAAAACAATATTCAAAATGTGCGTTAGATTTAATAATCTACTTAATCATGGGCTGATGCTTTGTTTTTGTTTAAACTTTGGGAAAGTATCGTGTGGATGCCTTCGGGTCGAAGCTCCGTGTCTTACCAAAAATAATTGGCAAAGTAGTAGTTAATGTGAGATAGTGGACTCGTATAATTAGTATTTGGTTTTGTTGCAAATAATTGGATTTTTAGCATCGTATTTTACTACTTTTGGGAGAGTCTTAACATGCCATCAATTATTATTCTCGTGGATGGTGTTTTCCCTTTTTTTTTCCTTTGCGACATGATTGCAAATGTTTAATTAGATGAGGAATTAAACCGTACCAACGAGATCGAGTTAGTGGGGAAAAAAGTGTGTTTCTTACTTTATTACATGTAAAAATCACATAATATTATTTTTTTAAGAATAAGAAATTGCCGTAAACTTCGTCAAAGTTGTACTTGACATGCCAATTTTGGATGATGAAACATCGCAGAAAATAAGTCTTTTGGATCATGGAAATATATTTAAAAATATCGAATTTGAAGCACTCAATAAATGAGAAGAGGAAAATGCAACTGAAATGGTTGATTAATGTTAAAAGTTATTGATTTCACCGTCTTCAAATGTTACGAGGTGAAAATAAAAAATATTCATAAAATTGTAAAAAAAAATTGGAACAGTGAGAGAAATAGATAAACAAAGGGATAAAATGTAAAAAAAAAGGAATATTAATCTAGTGGCCAATAAATTAGATATAAAAAAAATAGAATGTTGCATTAAGAGATACTAAGGATTGTTTAGAGTATTTTTCAGATTTTAATATGAACGCGGTAAGATACAATCATTTTTTCTAACTATATAAAATAGTTTTTGTATTATATATATTAAAAATTAATAATGTTTTACGTACGTGAAAAAAAAGTGTTTGAAACCTTCTTTATTCCGGTTGAAAAAGAATGTGAACTACGTACTTCTTGTCTGTTTATTTTTCAAAATTTTCATTTTGAAGCAGTAATTCAAAGTATTTGAGTTTCTCGAGTTGCATTGAAATGTCGGCGGGCCCTGTCGCACTCGGACGCACGTATAGATGCATAGATAGTCATGATGTCTGATAGAGAATTTTTCTTCTAGATATAAATTTTTCTTCTAGATAGAATGTTATATTAGGCACTCGGATGAAGTTTAAGGTTAATATATTGAAATAAGTTATAATTTAAGAATGATAAATTAAAATAACTCATTTTTACTTTTTTTTAAAATTTTATCGGCTTAACTCGTGATATCTAAAAATGTTATTAGTATTCATCAATCGAAAAAGTTGAATCTTTTCAGTAGTAATGGATTTCGAAACAGAATGTATACGAGACTTTCCATGGAAGTTCTATTTTAGACGCAAATTCTATATTGATATATTCATATTAAAAATTTAAAAGATTAATTTCACTTTCCTTCTTTTTATTTTAATATAATCCACATAACGCTATTTCAATCACTTCCCTTCTGATTCCAGATTTTTTTTAATATATTTATTTTCTTATATTTGTTTAATTTTATTTATTTATTCATAAAATGGAAAATAATTCTAATAGGTCTTGAAGATGATGCGAGGGAGGATTCCATTTCATTTTTAGTTATTAAAAGGTAAATACCAGTTATAAATAAATAATTTTTAGTGAGATGAAAATGTTTCAGAAATTAAGAAGACGTAATTGAGTTAGTATTAAATTTTAGAAAAGTGGAGTAGAAATATACTGTAGTTTAGAAGAAAATGAAATTACCATCGAAGTTTCAGAGCACAAATATTGTTACATTACCAAACCGGTAGATTTTGTCATTTTACAGATTTACCCCAAGGAAAGCATGCATACAACTGACGTGAAGCCTGCACGCATGTTGACTGACGCGCATGGCCTGTCCCTGTGACCTGGGTCTGAAAGCTGCAACTCCGACCCACACAAAAGAATAAAAAAAAAAGCAACAGCACATTTAGGCATGATAATTTTAAAAAAATTAATCATTATTGATGAATTATTTTTTATCGAATATAAATATAACATATTAAATAAAAGACATCATAAAATAATTATTTAATCTTTTGACATTTTATTTTGTTTTATAATTATAACATATTTAAAAATACGATCAAACAATAAAAATAAGGTTGTCAAGATCTCGATTTAGTTTTTAAAATATTACGATTTTATGATCTTGAGGGCATGGACGGACCCAAGTGTATGCCCCTAACTTTTTAGTAATCTATTATAATTATATAGGTAGTATTTTAATTTTAGAAGTATTAATATATTGCCCCCCCCCCTTAAATATATAAATAAATTACTATTAAAATTATAATAAAATCAAATAATTAAAAGTTTATTTAAGTATCATAATTAGTGGCTAACTTATATGTATCCATATCTTGATTAATATGGTATGCATGATTTTGAAGTAAATGCAAATAATTATATGTATCCAAATAACAAATTCTTAGATTTGAATTTTCTATATAGTTAATATGAATGAAATAAAAATTTGTTATTTGCATCTTTTTATTAATTTTAATTATTATTTATTGATTAATTTTATGATAATTTAGTTTTTAAAATTTTATTGTACCTATAAATTTATTATGATAATCTTATTTAAAAATTATGATTAAGGACATTGTTGAGTATTTTGATCATGATGCAAATTTATTTTATTTTATATTATCATAAAACATCTCAACTTTTATGTTTATGATTGATTAAATAATTATAAATAAAAAATGTTAGAACGATGACTCTAGTTTCTTTATTCTTTCAATTTTTACTTTTATTATGATAATCTTATTTAAAAATTATGATTAAGGATATTGTTGAGTATTTTGATCATGATGCAAATTTATTTTATTTTATATTATCATAAAACATCTCAACTTTTATGTTTATGATTGATAAAATAATTATAAATAAAAATTTTTAGAACGATGACTCTAGTTTCTTTATTCTTTCAATTTTTACTGTGACTAATAAAAATACAAATTTATAAGACATAATAAACATAAGATATCTTTTATTAATTTATTTATATCAAAAAGTTAATTCTTTTAAATAATTTTTACAATTTAAAAGATTGATGTGCTCTTTTCGAATGTTAAAAAAATACGGAGAAAGTGAGCCTACTTAGCAGTTTTGCTAAGTAGGCTCTTTAGCGATGATATACACCGTCAGATTCGAATTTGACAGTTTGAGATCAAATCTTTAGAAAATATTTTAATTTTTTATATTTGATCTCGGACCGTCAGTTTCGAATCTGACGGTGTATATCATCATTAAGGAGCCTACTTAGAAAAATTGCTAAGTAGGCTCCCCAACCTTAAGAAATAAGTGTTTTAATATTTTCTTCAATAATATTAATTACTAAAATTATAATTATTATTTAAATTATTATTTTTAAATTTAATTATGTGTTGGTCCCCCCTAATATTTTGTCCTGGTTCCGTCCCTGAATATTAGTGATAATTTTTATTAACTTTTGAAGATATTTATTTATGTGAGAATTATAAAAGTTTTTATGATGTTGATTTTTTTTTTCTTTCTTGTTTTTTTTCAATCACCAACGCGTGAAGGAACATGTTATGTGTAAAAGTCAAAATGTAAAAGACAACCAATAAAACGAATATGTATTTCAAGTGATTGTTATTAAAATATATTAACGGGTTGAGTAATATTTCTTTCATATTTAAGCAAATTTAATTATTTTTTACGTAAAAAAATATTTTTTTCTATTATAGACATATTCTGGATAGCAATATTTATCAAGGATATCCTTAATGTCACTCACAAAATCTTAATTTCATCTCATTCTTTCTATTTTAATCCATAGCATTTTTTGACGCTTTAATTTGTAATGTGTTAATTAAGTCAATATGTTATTTAACATGTTTGATAAGTACACTTAATAATAACGATAAACGGTTAAAACTTAGCATTTTGAGACACTTAAAAGATCAACATTTAGATTGACTGCTAATCTGTTAAAATTTATTTCTCAATATATTTTCAAAATATTTTATTATATTTACTATTATATAAATACGCTTATTTTTTTATACCTAATGACCATTTTATTATTTATTATTTTATTAATTTATAAAATATTTTTATTAACTATTTATTTTATTATTATTTAATAATATTAAAATAATTAAAATAAAAAAATTATTTAATTTAGAATATATATATAATAATGCAAACTATTTAAATAATTATTTATATTTTTTAGTTATTTTACTTTTATCAATTAATTGAAATGTTGCATTTGTCAAGCACTTTTATGAAATTTAATAATTAACTTACTACTAACTAATCATTATATGTTATTAACTATTCAAATCGCTCGTACATACTAAACAAATCTTATAAATAACATTACTAACATTCTCAAGATAAAATTAACAGATTAAAAATTGACATTTTAACTAATAATCACTCATTTTTATATTATAAATATTATTTATTCATTTATGATTTCATTACATCTTATTATATATATATATGTTTTTTAATGTGATTTTACAAAAGTTATATTTTATTATTTATTTATCTCATTACATCATATTATATATATGTTTTTTAATGTGATTTTACAATAGTATATTTAAAAAATAATTAGGCATCATGTTCTTACTTATAAATTATATCATATAATTTTAAAATAGTGAAATAAACATTAGGTTGCGTTCACTGCATTATCATTGCACATTACCTGGCAATGTGCATTTTCTATCAGAAAGATTATCACTTATTAAATTATCGACAATGTATATTACCTTGTTTAGTATGCATAAGTAACGTGTTTGACCATCTTTATTATCTTATTTATTATATAAAATAATTAATAACTAATGTACATTTTTTACTAAAATATTTTTGAATAAAATAGTTATATTTACATATTTATATAAATTTAATTGAATTATTTGAACTTGAATCACAAACATATGCCCTAAATTCAAAAAAATTATACATCAAACAAATAAATGTATAAAATAAATAAAGTATAATTTTCTAAAACTGATAACAAAAAATTAATAATAATTATTCTAAATATTTATTATCTTTTAATAATTAATAATAAATTATTTATTATTTATAGTACATGAATAATCTATTATAGTTAATTAATAATATAATATTAAAATTAGTATAAATAACAATAATTTATTTAATGGTAATTATAAAAATAAAAATATTAGTATAGTAATTAATATTTTTTATATTAATTTTATTTAATTATTTTTGTCATCTATTTAAATAAAATCTTAAAAGACGAATATGAAAAAAAATGAGGCTGTCACTCAAGTGGGAATTTGAATTGCCCCTCTCTCATGAGCAAACCAGATTACCACTTCATAAATAATCTACATTATATATCAACATAGATTATCTATAAAATTAGAACAAGTGAACAAGGTAATGTAGTTGGCTACATTATCAGCAATGTGAAAATATTACCTCTCTACAGAAACGCCCCTTTAGAGCAAATGTGTGCTTTATATAAATACATTTATCTATTATGCATTTCTTGGAATTTTGTAAATTAAAAAGTGTTTATTATGGTTACTTTATTTATTTATCTTTCTTAAACTGCAAATAAATTTTTCCAAAAACTTCAGTCTATTTTTTTCGCATTTTAAATCATTTTGAATTATGAAATAATTTTCTACCTTTCTATAGTTAGAAAAATAAAATATTTGAAAAAACTTAGTTAGTTAGAAAACTATTTACAAACTGGAATGATGTCTATTTTTAGCTAGTTAGAAATAGACATCATTCCAATTTCTTAGACCGAAGCTTTTGGCAAAATTTATTTACAGTTTAAAAAAGATAAATAAATAAAGTAACCATAATAAACACTTTTTTATTTACAAAATTCTAAAAAAAATGCATAATAGATAAATATATTTATATAAAGCACATTTGTTCTAATATCTCGTTCACTATTTTAAAATGCATGATATAATTTATGATGTTTTAAATAATTAAGTATAACTTTTGTAAAATATCTTAGAAAGCATATACACAGATATATATATATATATATATATATATATATA
>LTAE01001329.1:44881-57609 GCA_001647135.1 Pontederia paniculata | reverse complement strand
TTGGTCGACCGTTCATGCTTCTGCTCCTCCATATGCATTCTCCTTCTGATGCTGGTCGACCGCTTCATATAGTTAGGACGCCCACTGCACACATGTAGTTCTTCTGATATATATTACGTGTGCATTGGTCGTCCATTCCTTCAGCTCAGGCCGACCATCTCTCTGAACTTGAATATATCCTGTTTCAGAAATTAGCTCAACAAGTTCATCAGTATAGGCTGAGTTCACTTACAAATTTATGATCATTCAAAATATTATCGGGATCCTAGATTCAACAATAAGTTTAGAGAAAAAGGCTAGGAGATGATGCGAGCAAAAACATACATATTACACACATCTCATTCATGTCATTTTCCACAGTTTTATATAATTTCATGCATCATTTTATGTAGTTTCCATTGATTTTCATTCATGAGTCATATTCTACCTAAGTATTCTTTGTGATAAATTATGAAGGAAATTACCTCAATTTAAGGCAAATTAAAGGAGAAAAATCAGATGAGGAATATTTTTCTGAAAGTACCAAACAAAATGGGCCGTGTGCCGAGACAAAATGGTCTGTGTTTGACGAAGATGTTGAAACAATGTCGAATCCAAACATCAAAATGGGCCGTGTCCCATTTCAAAATAGTTCGTGTTCATCTCGTGATTAAATCACTCGTGCTCCACAACGTGTTCAACTGCAAAACGATGCATAACACCAGTAGGATTGCGCCACGCGTCGACATCCGAAGCCAACTCGGATCGCGTTGAAGTTGTGTTCTACTCAAACTCGAAGATCAATCAAAATGGGCTATGTTTTCCATGTAACACGGGCCATGTCATCTCATAAAAGATGATGTCCAGATCCGAAGGCTAATATTGAATTCTAGTTGATCAAGGAGTCATTCGAGCCATCCGATTCAAGCCATCATGTCAAATTTTCACTTATAAATAGAGCCCTATGTAGCTATAACAAAGATCAACGAGAGAAGAATCATCATATTTTCTGCAGATTTTGAAAAGCTATGAAGCCATCTTCGGAGGAGAAGCTTATGATCCATCCTGAAGACAAAAAGACAACGACAATCCGAAAGGATTTTGTTTGTATTTTCATCTCAATTATTAGGCTTGATATTATTTTTGTGTTTAGGGGATAAACTATATTGAACCCTGTTAATTTCTAGGTTATTACATAACTATGCAATCTGTGAATTTGCACCATAATATTGTAATTATTATTGATGATTGAGTATTTTAGTTGGCTTTAATCGAGATATATTATAGATAAGATTTCTTTATAATTGATTTTTGGACTTTTGTGATTATTATTTTTTGAATATTTTCTTTGACTGGCAAAACATGGACCGTGTTCTTAATCGACCCGAGCTTTATTCTACAGTTGAAGTTAGACGTGCACATACTTCTCATAAAACGAATCATGTTCCGAGAGGACGTGGACCATTTCATTTGCCCATTTTTGCCATCGTTTTCTAGCCGTGCATAGTTTTTCGTACATGGTCCATTTTTAAACGCGACACAAACCGCTTTCGATCATCTTTTTTGTCATTTTCCTGAGATCTTTTGGTGCAAATCATCTAAATCTATTTGTTAAGAATTTCTGGATTGTGGGTTGTTAATTCGCGTGGTTCATGTTTTGACAATTTAGAGTTTGTTGTTTACCGCATCTTAGTTTGATTTAATTAGGGATTGATTTGTTCGAATCTTCTCGAATTAGTATTAAATTAAGATAGTTAGGTCATCTAGTTCGTAGACCTATACAATTAACTCAACTCTTTCAGCACACGAATTGCAGAAGTAATTTAACTATTTAATTCAAGAGATAACAAGGAGAGATAGAGTTTTAATCCCTATCAAATTATTTGTGTGATAACATTTTATCTTTTATCTTTTCTCATCTTTTCTTTTCTTTTTTTTTCTTTCTTTTAGAAAATTCATTGAAAATCTTTTATTCTGATTTTTAGATAAAGTTTAAAATTTAAAATTCATCAGTCCTTCTGGGTTCGACACTCTACTCATCTCTTTATTACTTGTGCGACTAGTGCACTTGGTAGATTTATCGCTACAAATTTCTTGCATCAGGAGCACAAATCATGGGAGAGGAAAAATCTACATCCTTACCTTTGTACCTGGTGGAGAAGAAGAAGAAGGAGAGAGGAAGAGGGGAAAATGTTTGACAACTAGGGCTTGGGAGATAAATAATGACTAAAATAGTTTTTCCTCCACCCTAGGGTCTATTTAGAAGGCTTTCTTGGGCTTTTTCAAAATTTAAACACAAATAAGTCTCTATTATCTAATCCAATTCAAAGTCCAACAAATAAATATTATTTATTTAATTTCTAATTTAGTAAAATTTTGAGTATTACATTGTAAACCTCTTCAGAAAATAAATTGTCCTCGAATTTAGAATGGAGGTAAAAGCTTATCAAATAGTGCTAGGAACTCCTTGCGCATTTCTGACCCTAGTTTTGAGTTTGCTTCATTTTCTCGATGTTGACTCCATACTACCTTAACCAACGCCACATTCTTACTGTCTTGGCGTTGCAGGTGACACTCTAGGATCTTCATTGGTTGCTCTTCGTAGGTGGGGTCTTATTTCAAGTTTAGCTCTTCCATTTGGATTACATTGGTGTCGCCATGCTGATACTCCTTAGCATGGACACATGGTATGAAGGTGGTAATGCCAAACTACATGTTCCTTCATCGATCAACTCTAGCACCTCGAAGGGACCTACATAACGAGGGCTAAGCTTACCTATTTTGCTGAATATCATGACGCCCTCGGTTGGTGAGACCTTCCGCATGACCTTATATCTAACCCTGAAAATTTGTACATGACATTCCTTGTCAGCACAAGTCTTTTGTCAACTTTGTGCATCTTTCATTCTTCTTCTAATCAAGTCAACTCTGTCTGCACATACTCGTATCACTTCTGGGACCAATAGCATTCACTTGCCTACCTCACTCGAACATGCCGATGAGCGACATGAGCTTCCATACAATGTTTCAAAAGATGCCGTGCCTATGCTGGAGTGATAAATATTATTGTTGACAAATTACTCTATCAATGGCATGTGATCATCCCAGCTGTCATGCCAATCGAGCGCACATGTCCTGAGCATGTCTTCTAGTGTCTAGATTGTCCGTTCAAATTTCCCTCGTGCTACAGTTTAGCCTAGTTCCAAAGGAGCCTTGAAAATTTCTCTAGAACCCGGTGTCTCTATCCGACAAAATATAGACTGAGATCCCATGTAATCTGATGATCTCCCTGACATACAACTCTATCAGACTTTCTACTGACTACTTCCATATGATAGGGAGGAAGTGAGCAAATTTGGTTAGTCTATCCACCACTGCTCATATAGCATTATGCCCTCTCTTGGTCTTGGGTAGGCTCGTCACAAAATCCATTGCAATATGCTCCCACTACCACTCTAAGATGCTCAAAGGTTTGAGCATACCGTACGACCTCTAGTATTCGATCTTTACTCGCTAACACACAATGCATCTCGACACATATTCAACAATTTCCTTCTTCATATTATTCCACCAGAAAGTCCTCTGTAGATCCTTGTACATCTTGGTACTTCCTGGATGGATGACAAACTCTGATTTGCGACGTTCATCTAACACCTCCCTTCTGAGTTCCATATAATTGGGAATCCATAAACGACCTCGGTATTTGATTCATTCATCCACATATATAATGAAATTCTTCGATTCATAACTGCACCTCTTACTCATGTGACCGTACTCTGAGCCCACTACTTGGGCATTGATAATCCTATTCACTAAACTCACTTGCACATGGTGGACCATCAATATTGCACCTATCCTATTGGGTCTCAGATTCCATTGAAAATATCCTTCATCTGATCCCATTTGTGCTCTCAAGCAAGCCAATGTTCCTTCCCACTTCCTGCTCAAGGCATTAGTTAATGAGTTAACCTTCTCTGAGTGGTAGCCAATGGTGAATTCATAGTCCTTTAAGAATTCAATCCACCTCCTTTGCCTCAAATTGAGGTCTCTTTAAGAAGATATATTTCAGGCTCTTATGATCCGTGAAGACCTCAAAGGTTTCTCCATACAAGTAGTGCTCCAAATTTTCAGGGCGAAAATCACTACTGTCAACTCCAGGTCATGTGTGGGGTAATTGACTTCACATGTGTAAGCCACGACTATGTCATTCTGCATGAGTACACGTCTAAGACCTGTACCACAAGCATCACTATATACCACTTATCTACCACTCCCAAAAGGAATGATGAGTATTGGTGTCGTGGTCAGTCGGGTCTTCAACTCGAAAATTCTGCTCACACTTTTGGGACCATATGAACTTTGTGCCCTTCCTTGTCAAATTTGTCAAAGGCAATGGGATCTTTGAGAAATCTTTAATGAACCTTCTGTAGTATCCTACAAGTACCAAAAAACTATAAATTTCTCCCACATTCTTCGATTGTGTCCAGTTGGAGACCCCTTCAACATTTGCAGGGTCTCCCTAACTAGACACTATATGCCCAAGGAACATGATCCTGTCCAACCAAAATTTGCACTTGGACAACTTCACGTATAGTTGGTATTGCCGCAAAGTTTCCAGTATGATCATGAGGTGTTCCCTATGATCCTCGGAGCTTGCCGAATAGATCAGGTTGTTGTGAACAAAGACGATGACGAATGATCCAAGTAGGGTCTGGATACCTTATTCATTAAATCCATAAACACTATAGGTGCATTTGTCATCTGCCTGTGATGCTTTGCGTATGAGACTCTAATTACAATGAGATGTCAAGAGAGTCCCGACTTTAAGATTTGATGCCATACTGTAAGTGATGCATCACATCAAATGCATAATTTTAGGTCCCTTTGTTGTGATTCATATCATTTCTACATCTTTTTGTGTAGCTCGAGTCTCATTTGTTTGCTAAGTTCCAATCTTTGTCAAGCATGCACTTTTTTGAGCTTAACCTTGTCATTTTATACATTTAGGATGTTTTAATGTTGCTTTTTCCTTCTATTTCAGAAACTACAAGAAACAAAGCTTCACACCTCTACTGAATACTAGATCACAGCCCTGCACGAGGAAATCACTTGACGACAAAAGATGCCAAAGATGGAAAGGAATCTGCCAGCTCATGATTGTCAGTACATAACAAACGAATCAAAAGGGAATAATTCAAGGTTGAACAGAAGGACACATGTCACATGGAGGCCACCAATATAGAAGGACCAGTTAAGGAAAAAAGGAGGATCTCCAACACCTTTCTTCATATCGCTCAGAAGCCATCCCACGTTCCACCATTGCCGGAAGGAGATCACTTATCATATTTGGACAACGTCGCCGGAGAAGACGATGAACGACATTGACGCCTTATTTCGATTGACAACAGGAAGAATAATGAGAACATCTGAACATTTCTCTCTTTGTTATTCGATGAACATATTTTGTAACTAATAGGATAATCTAGAGTCAACAGGAAGATGATGAATTTGGATTTCTATTTGGTTTTTGAACTTGATTGAACAATTTTTGGTTTTCGTATTCTATGAACTCAATTTTCAGTTTCGTTACTGGATCGATTTGTAGCGAAGAGTTTTGGCTTTCTCGAGATTGGATGCAATTGACCCTCGATTCGATCTTCATTTTTTGATACTTATGTTCTTCATCGAATGATACGTCCTTGACCAGAGGCGTTCGTGAGGGTAGGATGTTGCGATATTTCTATATCTGGTGAACTGTATATGAGTCACAGTCATCAGCGATTTCACACCCTTGCAACTGCAAAGAACCTTTCTAACTACCCTTTGTGTTTAGGGCGTTGGAGGACTGACCATCCCATTCGCCTACACATAGTTGTATGGCGCGCTCCATCACTGGGACTGCAGCCCCGTTATGCATGAACTGTATGCTGAAAGACCCTAAGTTCGGTAGTAATCATTCGACTATCCTAGACAGGTTCTGAGACTTTTTCACAATCCTGGTCGCTTGACTACAGGGGGAGAGTTATTTAGATCTCCTGAAAAGGAATCCATGATTCCTCTCTTCATCGAAACCAGATTTAGTATTCTAAACCCTATGCATTAATATTGATCCAATCCGCCATCTCCGAAATCTGCTAGCTCTAGAGTTCCTTCACACCTTTGCTGTTATTTTCTCTGCGTAGTCGTGATTTATAGTTATCTTATCTTACTTCTGCAATCATATTGAAAACCCTTAAAAAATAGATAATCTATATTTATGTTTTGTAGTCTAGATCGTTGTTACATTTACACCATCGATATTATTATTTTTGGCTTGTGTTTAGATCGGATGTTATTTCCTGAACATTGCTTTCGCCTCCCTTTGGATTCGAAACCCTATGTACTACACATGATGTTCTGTATACTTGGAGAATATGCTGTATTGTCTAGGACTTTTTAAAACTTGATCTCGTCTATTGAGATTCACAGTCTTGCATATACGTTGTCACAACTGATGATAGGGAATTCACTCACCATTTTCATATGCAAAAGTTACACTTTTTTCATGAAATCCTACATCATTTACATATATTGCCATACCTTTTACTACTTTTGCATCATTTGACATTCCTTGGACAAAAATACATATTTTTCACTCCAAAGACTCTTTTGAGTAATGATCTGAATGATTAATGCTTGATTTCTTGTGTAAGAATTTATCCAAGGCCAAATAACATTTGTGCTAAAAATTGGACCTGGGGTATCTGTGCCAGAAACTAGACATGGGGGTACCTGTGCGTCACTACATGCCAAATGCCACTAGAAGACAAATATGAAATAGAATATGCATATTCCTCTACCAGCTTTTATGGTCCAAATGAGGAAAGTTCCTTGGCAGCTTCTAGGGAATATTAACATGGCTATGCAATGTACAAGTGACATCTAATGATTGGAGAAGAGGTAAAGGATAAAAGACATAAAGAAGGGAGGAGAAAGGGAGGGGTTCCTTCTGCATCCGAAAGGAGACATCAAGTGGAGCCGCCGCCATTGTTGAGGAAAGACGAGAACCAGAGCTGAAGAAGGAGTTTTCTGCGTTGAGATTTGGAGAGTATGATTGGTTTATGTTTGTTGATTCTTACTTGTATTAACCTCCAATGATGAACTCTTGTATTAAGTTACTTGTGATGTGTTTGATGGCTGTTAGAGGCTAAACACTTAGGCCTGGACATGGAATGATTTGAGAATACCTACTTGCTGTATGAACTTATCTTTTAATGCATTTGAGTTTCTATTTGACTTTCCAATCTTTCCTTGTGTCATGAACTTGTACATGTGGTGATTTTTATGCTATGAATTGCAAGTTATTAATTCCATGGAGGTTGGGATCCAAGAGGATCAACCCATTCCATTTGGTAACATATAGTTTGTAGTTCTTACTATTAATGCTTTGCACATTTGAATTCGAATGTCGTGAGCTATTTGCTATTTCATCCCCGATGGAAGGTTGGGATCCGAGGGACTTGATCTTCTCCTTCGAGGTAGAGTTTTTAGTTTTTATCTTTGTATCTCATATCTACGAGGGATTAAGATCCGAGAGGCTTGACTCTTCGTCTAAGGTATTTGTAGGGGACTGAGAGGCTCCTATGGATATCTAGGGGAGATTGGAGAGAGGTTATCCATTGCATTCGAGAGAGTTATGTAAGAAACCTCTAGGGATTTAGGTTCAAGCCTTGGCTGCGAGAGTAGCTAGGTTTCATTCCTTAATGTCTCAAATCGATATTATTTGAGCTTCATGTGTTCTTTAGCAAGTAGGATTCGAAGATGATTCCCATGTCCCGATTATTTTCTCTATTTGAGTGATTCAATCTCTTTCTTTTTGGTTATGTTTCTACCCACTTTAAATCTAAAAACACCAAAAATATTTGTTAACTAATCTTTTCAGATTTTAGTTCTAGTTCATCTAATTTTCTGCACAAAATATTTCTCACATTAATTTCGGTTCGTGGTAGAATAGAGAGGTTGAATTGTGAAATTCTAATTTTCCTGTGGATTCGACCCTAAAATACTACAAGGATAATCGTATACTTACGGTTGGAGTTGTGTGTTTAGGTTAATTTTTAAGACTTGTTGATTGTTTGTTTCTGCCTAGGTGCCCTAGGTCCAAAACTGTCAAGCCTTGACGTTCTAAAACTTGGTACCACCTTTATTTTCGACACACGATTTATGCTCAT
This sequence comes from Pontederia paniculata, assembly GCA_001647135.1. Lineage (NCBI taxonomy): Eukaryota > Viridiplantae > Streptophyta > Magnoliopsida > Commelinales > Pontederiaceae > Pontederia > Pontederia paniculata. Next base: position 49,420 of record LTAE01001329.1, on the reverse strand, counting down.
CAAGTTTTTGGCGCCGTTGACGGGGAAATTTTGATTTTTCATATTCAATTCTTTGTTTAGTACCAAGATGAATCATCCACTTTCATTGTTTATATTCGAGCATCATTGTTTATAACCACTTTTCTTTTTTTGTTTTGATTGTTTTCCCTTTTGTAATTAGTTCTTTCACACTTTGCTTGAATTCACTTTTCCCACATTATTAATAGATACTGCACTTACTTCTAACTGTGTATGCCAAGCTCTAGCAGTATAGAATAAGAATTGAGAGATTTTAATCCTGAAGTAGAGAAAAGCTTTAGGATAAGAAGAATAATACAAAGAGAATTGAGAAGAAGAGCTCAGGTGGCTAGACAACAGATTGAGATGGCAAATCCAAATGCAAATAGACCCTTGCAAGAGTTCTGCACCCCCACAACTATTGGATTGAATTCAGGGATAGCTAGGCCAGCTGTTAATGCAAACAATTTCCAGTTGAACCCAACTCTCACTGCGGTACTTGGTCATAATCAGTTTGGGGATTGCCCACAGAAGACCCTAATCAACACTTGATCACATTCTTGGAGATATGTGATACATTCAAATGTAATGATGTATCAAGTGATGCAATCAAGCTCAGATTATTCCTATTTTCCTTGAGAGACCGAGCTAAAACCTGGTTGAGGTCAATTGAGCCTGAAATGATTAGAACTTGGGATGAGTTGGTGGCCGCTTTTCTATCAAGGTTCAAAATAGTAACAATGAGGAATCAAATTACATCCTTTCTACAGTGGGAGAATGAGACTATTTATGAAGCTTGGGAGAGATTTAAAGACATGTTGAGAAACTGCCCCCATCATAGATTTTAGAAATGGATGGTGGTTCAAACTTTCTATAGTGGACTAACTCTTGCTAGCAAGAATTCTTTAGACTTAACAGTTGGGGACATGTTCATGGCCAAGAATACTGACGAAGGCTATAGACTCATTGAGGAGGTCACCATGAATCACCACAACTGGATCCAAGATAGGGCAAATAGACAAAAACCTCAAATGAGAACCAATTCAAGAATTAGGGGTTGGGATCAAATCTCAGCTAAACTGGAAGAAATGGTCCAAAAGGCCATTGAAAAGAATCCTCAAAATCAGAACAACATCACACTTAATTTGGGAGTATTTGCTGCTGAAGTTGCCCCCGGCTACAATGCAGCTGTCCCCACCTGGTGTGACAGATGTGGATCACCAAATCACATGACCATGAGCTGTAGTTCCCCAAGGTATAATCTACAAGAAGTTTTTGAAGAACAAATGAATTCATTAATACCTTATGGTCAAAATCAACAATCAGGGAATAAGAATTCACAATTTTATAACCAGCAGTATCAACAAGGCCCTCCTTGGATCAAGACACATCCAAACTTATCGTACAAGGGACAACATTACCAACAACCCCTAGGACAGATTCAAAACTACAAAATACAGTGCAACTACCCCCACCCAATGCCAACCCACAAAGATACCTGACGCAGCTAGTCATGCAACCGCAACAGTCAGCTCCTGCTCAGGAAAAGTCTAACGTAAAGGTTATACTTGAGAATATGATGAAATAACAAGAAGATTTTAACAAGCAATTGTTTGCGAAACTCGAAGGACTGACCATCCACAACAAAATTTTGGAGAGTCAAATTGCTCAACAAGCCAATCTGACTCCTAGACAACCTGGGATATTTCTTAGACAACCAGAAGCCAATCCAAAAGAACAATGCCAAGCTATCACTCTTCGAAGTGGGAAGAAATTAGAATCACCTAAAGCTGTTAACACCAATCCAGAAGAACCTGAAGCAATATATTCACCTAAATAAAATGCAGAAGTTCCACTAGAAACACCTGGATGACAACAAATCGTGGAAGAAACACTTGCTGGGAAGAGCAAGGAAAACAAGCCTATAGACCCAAACATTTTGCCTTTTCCTCAAAGACTGATGAAAATTCAAAACGATCAACACTTCACAAGATTCTTGGAAATCCTAAAGAAATTGCAATTGAATGTACCTTTCTTTAAAGCTATTAAAAAAATGTCCACTTATTCAAAGTTCTTGAAGGATATTTTGTCTAAGAAAATGAGAATAGATTTGCATGAGATGGTGGTTTTGAGAGAAGAGGCTAGTGCAGTCATCTAGAGGAAGTTTATTTCCAAGCTCAAAGACCCTGGTAGTTTTTCCTTACCCTGTGATATAGGAAACTTGCATTTCAGTAGAGCCTTGTGTGAGCCGGGGGCAAGTGTGAGTCTGATATCCCTATCTCTATGCCAGCAATTGAATGCAAGGGACTTGAAACCTACAAATATGACCTTGCAGTTAGTTGACAGGTCGGTGAAATACCCCCTAAGCCTACTGGAAGATATACCAGTTAGGATAGGAAAGTTTTATATACTAGTCGATTTTGTGGTTCTTGATATGGAAGAGGATATGAACACCCCATTGATTCTGGGCATGCCATTTTAGGAAACAACAGAGGCCATGATTAATGTGAGAAATGAGAAATTATCATTCCAATTGGGAGATGATAAAATTAAGTTCAATCTGGCCCAAGCAATGAAAGCTCCATCCAGACAAGTAACTACCAATGAGGCAGAAGAGATCCTTGATGAAGCCATAAAAGAAGTCTTTGCAATCATTCAGATGAGAAATTTAAATAGAGGAATCCTTGCTGAACTAGAAGAAATGAACAAAGACATTATTGACAATCAACCAACTAGGGGCACCCACCAACAGTCAGGGTCTGACAATTCTGAAGAAGTTATCTCTGAAGCAACCTGCCTCATTTTAGAAGTGACTGTTCTCTCAATAGATAATTCTCAAGCTGCACCACAGGTAGAGATGAAACCACTTTCCTCTACCCTTAGGTATGAATTCCTTGGCCCAAATTCCACATATCCAATAATTGTATGAGGCACCCTTTCCAAACTGATCAACTCTTGAAGGTTCTTAGAAAAAAATACAGAAAAGCCATTGGGTTTTCAATGAGTGACATTAGGAGTTTGAGTCCTTCCTTATGCATGCATAGGATCCCTGTGGAAGACAATGCCAAGCCCTCTAGGGAGTGTTAAAAATGGTTAAACCCAAATCTACAAGACGTAGTTAAAAAGGAGATCTTGAAACTCTTGGACTTGGAAATGATTTATCCTATTTCAAACAGCCCTTGGATTAGCCCTATTCAGGTTGTACCAAAAAAGGGAGGTTTGACAATGATGAAGAATGATAAGGGTGAAAACATTTCAACTTGAGTGACTAGTGGATGGAGGATGTGTGTGGACTTTAGGAAGCTGAATAAAGTGACTAGAAAAGACCACTTTCTACTTTCTTTCATTGACCAAATGCTTGAGAGACTAGATAAACACAAATACTTTTGTTATCTTGATGGATTATCTAGTTTTCTTCAAATACCCATTCATCCGGCTAACCAAGAAAAGACTACTTTCACTTTCCCTTATGACACTTTTTCCTATAGAAGGATGCCTTTTGGATTATGTAATGTAGGGCTGTTCATCGGTTCGGGTCAACCCGGCGAACCCGAGAAACCGAACCGACCCAATTGCATTTGGGTCGGTTCGGGTCCGCGGTCGGGTTGAATCCGACCCGAACCAGAAACCGACGAACTATGGTGATATAGGTTCGGAATTTTTGACCCAAGTTGACTCGATCCGACCCGTAGACCCAACCAGTAAGATTGCCAAAATGCCAAGGTTGAGACTTGAGAGTGGTCGTCCGAAGTACTCAAGGTGGAGACAGTGGACGACCAGTAGATTTCCATGGCTGAGAGTGGATGTCCAGAGGGCTCAGAGTGTTGAATCTAGGATCCCGAGAATGTTTTGAATGATCACAAATTTGTAAGTGAACTCAGCCTGTACTGATGAACTTGTTGAGCTGATTTATGAAACATGATATATTCAAGTTCAGAGAGATGGTCGATCTGAGCTGAAGGAATGGACGACCGATGCACACGTAATATATATCAGAAGAACTACAGTGTGCAGTGGGCGTCCTAAGCACATGAAGTGGTCGACCATCAATAGAAGAGTGCATGTGGAGGAGCAAGCATAAACGGTCGACCAAAGAGGAAAAGAGGTCGACCGATAATGGAGTATGAAGAGAAATCCGAGGTAGACCGGTTGACCAGATATGGAGGAAGGACGACCGATGGAAAAGGCTAAACCGAGGAGGTCGCTGTTGAATCTAGGATCCCAAGATTAGTTTTGAATGATCACAAATTTGTAAGTGAACTCAGTCTGTACTAATGAACTTGTTTGAGCTGATTTCTGTAACAGGACATAGACAAGTTCAGTACGGCGGTCGACCTGAGCTAAAGGAATGGACGACCACTGCACACGTATTACACCATGAAGAATCATATGTGTGCAACGGGCGTCCTAAGGATATAAACGGTCGACCAGTGGAAGGAGGATGAATGTCATATAAACAACAATGTATATGGAGGAGGAGGCATATACGGTCGACCCAAGACATAAAGAGGGCGACCAGTATTGGACTGTGGAGGCAGTCAA
>LTAE01001329.1:20115-41497 GCA_001647135.1 Pontederia paniculata | reverse complement strand
ATATATATAGAAAGATAATAATAACAATAAGGAGAAGATACCCTACTTGTAAGCAAAGAAATCAACTGCTCCATTTAAGAGGGGTGCGAAAGGGTTCTTGAAGCAGCTGGCTTTGGCTTTGGTCAACCTTAAATTATGCACTACGTTGGAAACTTATTTGACCATGTAGATTCCAATTTTTTATGACTGCAAACTCTGATTCAGTACTAATTGCTCGTCATCTCTATATATATATATAGAGAGAGACAGATATATATTTATATATATATATATATATAGAGAGAGAGAGAGAGAGAGTTCTTTCATGTCAACCAAGGGGTGGCATATAATAAGAGCGACCCAATTTATATTCACTATTCACATAAATTAAAGCAACGTTTCGATTAGAATAGATACATTCTGATTTCATATTTGTGATACTACGTGCCATGTCAAGATATTATAGTATGATTAACTTAGTAGTGACTTGAGCAAAACTACAAAAGCTTATACGTACGTTAGAGGAAGAGAGATGGAGAGGAAAAAAAAGTGAACATACGACCTCTGTCTGTCGTTGATAGAACATTATTGCATATAAAATGGATTTAATTAATTATATATGACAATTGATCGCCATATCATGTATAACAAGATATATATTGTTTCAAAATTGAATGTCCAACCTCAGAAGGAATGACAAAAAGGTAAAAATAGTATCCGGAGAACATGAACAAATCGTAGTCATTTTCAAATCAAATGGAGAATTCATAAATTTGGTTCATTCTTCTCTTTTTTCGGATAGGATATGTTTGCTTAATTAAACATAAAATGAAAAATAAGGAGGATAATAATTTTTTTGAATGAATAGAGAAAACAGTAACTTACTGTTATATAAACTAATTATTGTTAGAAGAATAAGAATGAAGAAAATATTTTCTGTATTGAATTCTGGTGAGACTGTACATCTATATATAGTACATGAAAGGATCAGATGAATAATCACCAATGTCTATCTAATCTAACTAGAGAAGATCATCTAATCTAAACTAATCTAGATAAATACAAATCTAGATAATATCAGATCTGGATAACAACAGATCTGGATAATATTAAATTTTTACAAATGATAAGATTAGATTCTCTAACACGCCTCCGCAAACTCAGCTTTCTCTAGATCGAAATCTGAGTTTGTCCCGTAAGAACTGAAAGCGAGCACCAGAAAATGACTTGGTTAGAATATCAGCAAGATTGTCTTTGGAAGAGATAAAACGAACAACAAGACGACGATTGGAGACCTCATCACGAACAAAATGATAATCAACCTCTATATGCTTTGTGCGCGCATGAAATATCGGATTTGCTGATAAGTATGTGGCGCCAATATTATCACACCATAGAATAGGAGGAGAGGAGATCTGCAAACCAAGTTCCATGAGCAATGACCTTAGCCAGATGAGCTCTGCTGTAGCATCTGCTAAGGCTTTATACTCAGACTCCGTTGATGATCGAGAGACTGTTCTTTGTTTGCGAGCTGACCAAGAGATGAGATTGGTGCCAAAGAAAACAGCAAATCCTCCAAATGACTTGCGATCATTAGGGCACCCAGCCCAATCAGCATCACTAAAAACATGCAGAGAGTTAGTGTGAGTAGGAGCCAGAAAAAGAGCAAGATGACTTGTACCCCGTAAATAACGTAGAATTCGTTTCACAGCTTGCCAATGATCTATGGATGGATTATGCATGAATTGACAAACAAGACTGACTGCATAGGAAACATCAGGCCTGGTAATTGTCAAATATTGCAAGGCACCAACCACCTGTCGATACAAGTGTGGGTCAGCAAAGGAGGAGCCAGAATCCCTAACCAGTTTTGTAGAAGACCCAAGAGGGGAGGAAACTGGTTTTGTGTTGGACATTCCAGTGCGCTTTAGAAGATCCAGAATATACTTGTGTTGGGAGAGAAGTAATCCTTTGGTATCTCTGAGTACCTCAACACCAAGAAAATAATCTAGATTGCCAAGGTCACGAATTGCAAAAAGCTGACTTAAATAGGAAATAAAACTGGTAATATGATCTGCATGAGAACCAGTGATGATAATATCATCAACATAAACCAACATAATAAGAAGAATTCCTGGCTTTCGATACATAAATAACGAACAATCAGTTGCAGAAGCACTAAAACCATAGGCAATAAGAGCAGATTGTAGCTTTTGAAACCATGCACGTGGAGCCTGTTTTAATCCATAAATAGATTTGCGAAGAAGACACACATAATCAGGGTGGTTCTCATCAGAAAACCCAGGAGGTTGAGACATGTAAACTTTCTCATTTAAATGTCCATGTAAGAAAGCATTGCTCACATCCAACTGACGAAGAGGCCAATTATTAGAAATAGCAAGCGATAGAACCAACCGAATTGTTGTGGGTTTGACAACTGGGCTAAAGGTTTCTGAATAATCAATGCCCGGTTGTTGATGGAAACCCTTGGCCACCAATCTGGCTTTGTAGCGCTCTACAGTACCATCTGGAAGGGACTTGGTGCGAAAAATCCACTTGCAACCAAGAATATTCATACCTGGACGACGAGGGACTAACACCCATGTGCCATTGGAAATGAGAGCATTTAACTCTTCAACCATAGCCGAGCGCCAATGAGGAAATTTGATGGCAGAGGAATGACACGTTGGAGCAGAATCTGAGGCAGAAATGGTATGCAACACTTGCGAATTTTGAAGACCTGCAAGTTCCCTGTAATTTCGGCGAGTTCCTTGCCGAAGTGTCATATGCCGTTGAGGAGGTGAGTCAGAAGAAGAAGAGGTGGAGGAACTAGGAGAAAGAGAAGCTGTGGGAGGAACTAATAAATCAGCAGATTGAGTAGGAGGTGGAGAAACATTGGTGGAAACAGTGAGCCAAGGCAAATTGGAAATGGGAGAGGACACAGAATTAGGTAAAGAGGGAGAAGCAAAGGGAAAACATGTTTCATCAAATTTAATGTGACGTGCATAATATATTTTGTCTGTCATGGGATCCAAGCATCGATAACCATGAAAGGAGGACGGATAACCAAGAAAGACACATCTTGTTGAATGAAAAGAAAACTTATGACGATTATAAGGACGCAGATAAGGATAAGCAGCACATCCAAAAGTTTTCAGAAACATGTAAGACGGAGTTTTATTGAAAAGTTTTTCAAAAGAAGAGATGTCATTTAAAACCACATAAGGTAATCTATTTATTAAATAAATTACAGTTTCAAAGGCAAAGTGCCAAAAACGATGAGATACATGAGAATGAGCAAGTAATGCTAAAGCAGTTTCAGTGGCATGTCGAATTTTTCTTTCAATAGCATCATTTTGCTCATGAGTGTGAGGACAAATTAAACGATGTTGAATGCCACAAGAGATAAAATACGATTGAAGGGTTCGAAATTCTCCACCAGAATCAAAATGAAAAGAACGATTTTTTCGCGAAAACTGACGTTCAACCAAAGCTTGAAAGGAAAGAAAAATCGTCTTGACATCAGATTTATTATAAAGTGGAAAATACCAAACAAATTTTGAATAATCATCTAAGAATAAAATAAAATAACGATGTACCTAAGAAGATAAAATTGGAGCAGGGCCCCAGACATCAGCATAAATAAGATCTAATGGATCACTACTACATGACTCTACTAACGGAAGCGGTTGGCGAGAAGACTTTGCAAGATGACAGGCATCACAGGAACGAATGGATGAAAAACCTGAGGTGCTGGAACTTGATGAAGAATGCAGGACTTTGCGAACAGTTTGGGATGCCGGATAACCAAGACGGTTGTGCCATTGAAGTGCGGAGAGGAGGGCAGATGGAGAGGTGCGTGATACCGAAGCTTGAGGGAGACAATAAAGGCCATGCTTATTGGGGCCTTGAAGCAGGACTTTGTGTGTGTGACAATCTTTGACGACAAAAAAATTAGGATGAAATTCAAAATAACAATTATTGTGAGTTGCAAATTGAGAAACAAATAATAAAGATTTGGAGATGGAAGGAACACATAAAATATTACGAAGTAGAAGAGGAGAACCATAGGAAGGAAGAGAGGAATGTCCTATATGACTTATACCTAGTCGCATACCATTTTCAACCTGAATTTGCTCTGATCCTGTATAAAGTGCAGCAGTATGAAGAGATTGCAAATCCAGAGTGACATGGTGAGTAGCATCAGTGTCAGGAATCCAGTCACTATAAGCTCCTAGTGATGGAAGAAATGACGAAGAGTAACCAATGGGCGCTGTAGTTGAAGCCGTGTATGCATGCGGTGTTGTTGAAATTGCAGAGGTTGGAGTAGATGTCGATCCTTGATGACGAAACCTGCACTTATATGGACTATGTCCATGAAGACCACATACAGGGCAAGGATCACGTCTTGGGGCAGCAGAACGTCCTCGTCCTTTGTTAAATCCACGTCCACGGTTTCTGTTAGAAGGAGCCACAGACGTTGCCGATGAAAAGTTAACGGTTGGTGGGAAAGCTATGTCAGTTGGAAGGTGCATCACTACAAGTCGAATTTCATGGCTAACAAAAATGCTGTGTAATTCAGAATAAGAAATGAGTTCTAGTCTAGATGATAGAGATGCAACAATATCGCTAAAATCTGTACCTAAATTCTGAAACACAATAGCATTGAATTGATGCATGAAAACCGAGTGGCATGCTGCTGCCAATTCATCTGCGAGATATTTCAATTGTCGTAGATAAGAGACTATTGAATTATCTCCTTTCTTTAGAGATTGCATCTGCATAGTTAGTTGCAAAATTCTTGTATGAGAAGGGGCACCAAATGCCTGATGAAGAGAACTCCATACCAAATGAGATGTCTCCAATCCAATCACATGAGGAAGTACTTCCTCAGAAAGAGAAGAAATGATCCAACTAAGTATTAGTTGATCTTTGCGAACTCAATCATTATACGTCGGATTGGGTGTTCCAGTAGAAGCAGAACCAGAAGACACAGTTGAGGATGCAATTATCATAGATGGCGGACAAATAGAAGTGCCATCAATAAACCTGTAGAGATCAAAACTGCGAAGCAAAGGAAAAAACTGCATTTTCAAAGAAGATAATTGGTTGGAGTCAGTTTAATAGAGAGCGCATGATGAATCTGTCCAAGAGATGGCAAACCCGTAGAAAATGCAAATACATCTGAAGAAATCATTGATGTAGAGTTCTCAGAAGAGGAAGTCATCTCGGCCGCGTCAGGCAACACGATCCGTGTCAGTCAAAAACAATCTGTGTTGTGTGCTCGGTCTGCGTTGAGTGTGTCGGTCGCGTCGTGTCTGAAGAGCGCGTCGTCAGAGGAGCGTCTCGGGATGGCCGAACACGGCCTGTGTTGATGCAGACGGCGCCGATGCAGAGACGCGTCGCGTTGAGAGTGTTGAGGTCGCGTCTGGAGGGGTCGAACACGGCCCGCGACGGTGCAGAAGACGCGTTGAGAGCGCGTCTGGAGGGGCCGGACACGATCCGTTTCCGTCGGTGCAGAGTCAGAGCGTCAGAAGAGCGCGAACACGGCCTGTTTTGATGCAGAAGGTGTCGATGCAGAGACGCGTCGCGTTGAGAGCGTCGAGGGCACGTCTTGAGGGGCTGAACACGGTCTGCGACGGTGCAGAGAGGCGCGTTGAGAGCGCGTCGTCGGAGGGGCGCGTCGGCGAACGAGGAGGCGACGGTGACGGCGTGACAGAAAACGGTCCGTGTCTAGAGAACACGGTCCGTGTTGAGGTGTCCGCCGGTAGTCTGCAGAACGTGCAAAACGAAAAGACGAAAGAGAAAATATTATGGCTCTGATACCATGTTAGAAGAATAAGAATTGAGAAAATGTTTTCTGTATTGAATTCTGGTGAGACTATACATCTATATATAGTACATGAAAGGATCAGATGGATAACCACCAATGTCTATCTAATCTAACTAGATAAGATCATCTAATCTAAACTAATCTAGATAAATACAAATCTAGATAATATCAGATTTGGATAACAACAGATCTAGATAATATTAAATCTTTACAAATGATAAGATTAGATTCTCTAACAATTATTTTAAATTTTGTGTCATATAAGAGAAGGATTATAATTTTCTCCTTCAGAATACTATTATATTAAAACGAAGTATATATATGAACGTAATTCCTCGTGTAATTCCTCATGTGTACATCTTTTCTTTTTCTTTTCTGAATAAATATCTCATTTTATTTCATCATGAGGTGAATTATTAATTAAGAGGACGGGTCCATGGGGCAGGTTAAGGGTGGCTATCTACTACTCGCCTACACTGGCCGCTACAACGTTATTCCTATCTATATCTCTCACTATATGAACTGGATTTACATCTCTATATAAGAATATAAAACTTATAGTGCCCTCACGTCATCTATATATATATATATAATTTGCTAACTACATTCCCCATCATACCAGTTTAAGACTAATCAACTGCATAAGTAAGATGTTAACTCACATAATTTTATAAATTCATGATTTAGTCCATTAGAAAAAGAATGTGTACTGCATATAAAGCTCCATTGCCTCAAGTTTTGATGTGCACCTTTTGTTACAATACTCAACTATATATATATGGCAACATAGCATGCTGGTATAGTGATTGATGCCTATCCCCAATTGCCTCTGCAAGCCATTGCTCGACAAAGCTCATGATTTTTAGCTATTTCAGATAATGTTGTTAGGTAATGTCATTAATAAATTGCAATTTTAGGCAATGACGCAATCCACATGTCTTATAATACTATATATGTATTTAAAAAAAAACAAAATGCAACCAGTCACGTAGATAACTTTACTCTGTGTTAAATAAATTTACGCAAGACCTTTTATATATGTGTTTAATCATCTTCTTATTGTATAAATTTATGAATTGGTCGTGGCACATGTAACTCCCCAGAAATTTCCAAATATTTCAACAATCAAATTCAAATTTGAATCCTCTCAGATTTTATCTCTTTCAAAGATATTCTCATAACTAGGAAATAAAAATCAGAATACTAGTTATTTTAAAATTAAAAATTTATTGATTGTCCAAAAATAACTTGGACTCTTGGATTATAAATAAACCCCTATGGGTTGAGCCACAATTTTTTATTCAGAAGATTGTGATCGACCCTAGGTAAGAGGATTCTTCCCCTCTCTTCATGTTCATTCTTTCTTTTCTTCTTTCTCTCATCCCATGGATTTTATTCGGCCTAGGAGAAGAAGATCCTTCAACAAGAGAGATGCCGGAGATGACGTTTCAGAAAGCTTAGGATAAATCTCGACGAACCCGAAGGTATGTTCCCAAGCGGATTCCTTGTACATAAGATAAAGTATTAGATCTGCATGATTTTTTCTGGATTTTCCCCTAGTTTTTTCTAGAAAGTATTGCGTTGATATTTGAGAATTAGATATGGGAATTTTTACGCATAAAACAAATCTAAATGGATCTAAAAATTGTGAAAAGAACGTCTTGAGCGGCCATGTCCGGTGTGGACGACCGAACACGCCAGGCGGCATGGTGCGGACGTCCGAATATTGTTAGAAAGTCCGGTGTGGACGACCGAGCACGTCGGGCGGCGTGGTGCGGGCGTCCGAATATTGTTAGACAGTCCGGTGTGGACGATCGAACACGCCAGGCGGCGTGGTACGGGCGTCCGAATATGTTAGACGATCCGGTGTGGATGTCCGGATACGCCCAGCAGCGCAGTACGGGCGACCGATCACGCCAGGCGGCGTGGTGCGGACGATCGATGCACTCCATATGATGCGGAGCGGGTGTCCGACAGTCCAGATGATGCAGCGCGGACGTCCGACATTCCAGACGATGCGGTGCGGGCGTCCGAGCACCCCGGACGATGCGGTGCGGGTGACCGATGTACTCTAGATGATGCGGTGCGGGCATCCGACAGGTGACGCAGTGAGGGCGACCGATGTACTCCAGACGATGCGATGAGGGCGACCGAACCTTCCAGGTAGTGCGGAGCGAGCGACCGAACATGCCAGGCAGTGCAGAGCGGGCGACCGAATAGGCCAGACAACGCGGTATGCAGCAAAGAGCACGATACTCTATCGGTCACGTGCCGTATTCTGATCACACGGCCCGGGGGCCAGACTCAATGACACAATGGAATCCTTGATTTAATACTTAAGGACTTTATTGTGGTAAGGGTGCAAGATTAATAACCTAAGTAGGACGCCGACCATAGTTTAGGAGCCGCCAGAGTTAATATATAGGGCGGGTAGCGTGGCTGCAACCTGGTTCCTGTTGTTCAGCCTGCTCCCGTTGTTCAACGTAGATGATTCACGTGCATCCTCCCCTTTTTGGGCATTGGTCGTGGTAGTGCACCACCACTAGCGGTCGACGTACCTAGAAGACTCATGAGCGATTGATTAATTTACTTCAAAGTCACCTGAATACATTAATGGGATAAGATCCAAGATTTCTAAAGAATTCATATTAAAGTACTTACACTAATACAGTGTTTCATGTATCTTGTTCATATCCTGATGTTGTTCCAGGATATGATGATCCTATCTATGTTCTGGTGTTGTTCCAGAATATTACATATAATCCTGATGCTGTTCCAGGATGTGTTGATCATATTTATGTTTTGATGTTGTTCCAGAACATTACATATAATCCTGATACTGTTCCAAATTGTGTTGATCATATCTATGTTCTGATGCTATTCCAAAATACGATATATAATGTTGATGTTGTTCTAGGACATTTCCTGATGTTGTTCCAGGGTAATTTTGATTTCTGAATATTGATAACTCTATCTGATGTTGTTCCAGGATAGAAGGTAGGTATGTCCCCTGATGTTATTCCAGGAGAGTATGACATTAACCTTATATTTAGAGNTAATTTTGATTTCTGAATATTGATAACTCTATCTGATGTTGTTCCAGGATAGAAGGTAGGTATGTCCCCTGATGTTATTCCAGGAGAGTATGACATTAACCTTATATTTAGAGCAGGCTTAGAGTATGATATATACTGTTATGACTATTGATCTGAGTAGAAAGGTCTGACTAAATTCCATATTCATATTCATATCTAATTGCTTATTTTATGTACTTGTTGCCTTACATACTGAGCGGTTTATGCTCATGGGATATTGTTTCTCCTGTGTTGAATCCCACAGGTAACTAGGCCGTGGTGGATTGTTGATGTTGGTGGTGTGTGCGACAACTGATGCTCGTGGTGGATACTATCTGCACATGGATGAGTCTTTGAGTCTTATTTATCATTATATCTCTTCATTTTATGATTATTGAGTTGTATGGCTATCAGCCAGGATGTTATACTTCTTGTTGTTGAGAGACATGTAGACTCTTATTCTGTTTATTCTTCTGCATGTTATCTATTGGACTCTTTAGTCATCTCAGTTTTGTTTATTTTCCTTATATTGTTCCGCAAGTTTTGTTGACTAGTCAAAGGGTCAGAGCATAGTTAGTCAAAGTAGCATCCTCAAGTCCACATCTTGGCCACGTGGCGGGTGTTGATTTGGGGGCGTTACAACACATTCATAACTTATTTACTTTTCTTTGTGTTAGGATTGGGATCTTTCTTTGTAATATAAAATTATATATGTACACATTTTTTTTTTAAAAAAACATTGTTGATGAGGGCGAGAAGAAGGTAAGGATGTGCATATAAATAATATATGACGGAGAAAATTAAATGGGGGTAAAGTCAAGTACACATTACAAACATGATCATGTTTTACCTAGTCGGAAGAAAATGACAACCATATATTTCAAAGTAATTATGCTAATTAATCTTTCATTTGTAGGATAGATGAGTATTATTCAACTACGAATTATCTTGATCGATGATATCAACTTGACACATATATTGTTTCATGCTGCTATGCACTAAACTAGAAGTAAATTATTTTATAACTAAGAAAAAAATAATATTTATATTTTTTTCTTATTGAATTCGTTGTTGAATTATTATATTATGTACTCAAAATTGTAGAAGAAAAAAAATGAAAAAGAGAATATGTGGTGTCAACGGAGGATTTGTGACCTTTATAAATAAGGGTTAGAGTTTGTTATAATGTACTCTCTTTTTATAATGAAAAATCTTTAGGGTATCAACTACCAAGTATCAGCATTGACCCTTCATATGGGGGATGAGGGGATTGTGTTTGTTTGAAATAAAACTTTATTGTTGTTGACTACATATTTCAGTTAAATGTGAACCTAGTCAAATCTTCGTATTCTCCTATATATGATTTTTTTCTCTTGGTAGATATTTGTAACAAATTGATATAAGAGCTATGTATTTTTGGCATAATTTGTTACAAATTGGAATAAAATCTTTGGATTCATCTCAAATACTGAATCATCGGGCGAGGCATTGATGCCAACCGCGGTGAGAAAAAAATAATTCAAAAGAGGGGGTGGTGGGTGTCTTGCGCGGTGATCTAAATATGGTAAGCTAGATGAGCCACGCTCATTTGTATCTATTAGGGGGTGGAGCGCGCCTATCTAAGTTTGTAGGTAGCCCATGAAGGTCGTGTCCATTTGAATATGCATGTGGAATATGGACATGCAAACCATGATCATCTAAATGTACATACGATGAACCCAAGAAAAATGAGTCTATTTAAATATGTGGGTGGCCTTAGGCAGATGACACTCATTTATATCTATGGATGAGAAGGTCATGTTCATTTGAATATACAATGCTAGATGAGCGTCTCATTCATCAAAATATATGGGTGACCAAATGGGGCCCACCAATATCTATGCATGAGCAAGCCACATCTACTTAAATTTGTAGTGGGCGAGGCAAGGTCGTGTTTATCAGAATTTGCATGTGTTCTAAGCAGATGCATCCATCCAAATCTACAAGTGGGACATGCAAAGTTGTACTCATCAGAATTGTGGTCATGGCGGGATGTGCTCTTCCAAATATGTAGACGAGTGGGATGGAAAGATCATACTCATCTAAATATATGGACATATGGGTTAGGTCCATTCGAATACATGAACAGGACAAGCATATTCCTCTCATTTGACTACATGTCGGGAGAGGTTGAATATGGTTATTCCAATATGTGAGAGAGAAAGTTAATCGGATGATGTCAATCTAATCTTCAAGTGAACATATTATGAGGATCATGTTTATTCGAATATGTTGGTTGAATATGACATTTTTATATGCCACTAGGAGGAATTCAAGTTAAAATGTAAACTATTAGAGTTGAACTATAATTCCTATTGGAGTTTAGAATTAATTTGCAACTGAAAGTGTTCATATGTTGGATTTGACATTGAATGACAAATAGGTCATTAAGTTAGGTCATTGGGTTACCTAAATGAATAATTTTTCTTATTTTTATTTTTAAATTATTATTGTGTAATATTTAAAATTAGTTTTATTCTTTTAAAATCAAGAAATAACTTTTTTCAAACATTTGAAAAAAATTCAAAGAATAAATATTTATTTTAATATTTAAAATTTTAAAGTAATTTTAAACTTCTAGTTAAACTAAACCATTTCAGCTTTAATAAAAAATTATAAAAGGTGAAGTCATCGAATTAAATCGGGCTTAAAAAATTAAAATTCATATGTGACCCATCAGTGATTGGACCATGGTTGCAGGAGCGGACCGACACTATGGCCCAAGGGGCCACGGTCCCTCATAATATTTCGGTGTCCAAAGTATATATATATATACGTATACACTAGTGGCTGGAGTATAATTTTTTTATCTAAATAGCAAAATTATCTAGTTACTCAAGTTGATAGATAGTTTTGACTACTATCTAGAGGGCTTAAGTTCAATTCTCATCAATGTCTTTTCTATTAATAATTATTTTTATATATTTTAGTCCCTCCCATTTTTTAATATTTTTCTTCTACGTATTTGCCCCCCCCTCCCCCTCTTTGATTTTTATTCTAATTCCGTCCATGCATGGTTGTCTTGGGCCCGACCTGATTAACTATTCGAACTAACCCAATTGAATTTATTTGTTTGAAATTCAAGTTTTTCCTATTTGATTAATTTTTTGTTGTCTTTATTATTAGAATTTGATTTATATCTATTTATTTTATTTTCAATTGATATAGAAGTCTAGTATTGAAGATTGATATAAAAAAGAAATAAATATATCATCAATTGTCATCCCAAAAGGACCATCCTTTTTTAAAATCCTAAAACATCTATGCCACATATGGTGCAACTTTCATTACCCATTTAAAAAAAACAAAGATAATTCACAAATAAAAAAATAAAAGTTCCATCTTTATCATGCAAAAAGTAGCATTTGAGTTCTCATCTTCAAAGTTTTCAGCACTAACATTCAATGTTGATATGTTCAATCCAACAACTTACTATGAGTGGCTCTAATGATCCAATGTTGGAGACATTTGAGCATTGCAATCAATGCTCTTTCTAACACTCCAATAAGTTAAATGATGTTTATTATGTTGATCAATTGTTATATCACAATCCATTCAGTCACACTTGATGACCTCATCCATGACTTTTGAAATCTTGTTGAGTGTGACATCTAGTCCTGTGAAGGATGAGTCTTACTAGAAGCAATTAAGAGCAATTTCCACTCTCCCATTGTCTCTTATTGGAGGATGACCATCTTAGGAAGAGGAGCTCCCACATTGTCAAAAGGGGAGGGAAACCATATGCCCTACCCTTAGGCTTTATTTGGATTTTAGATAAATGGGTGAGGAGTGTTGAATCTAGGATCCTGAGATTGTTTTGGTGATCATAAATTGATGAGAAAGCTTAGTTTGTACTAATGATCTTTGATTTGATGTGCAAAAAATAGGAATTTTATTTTTAGTTAGTAATAGGTCGACCAACGTTGAGAAACAGACGACTTATGTACAGAGGAGAATGGAATAAAAATTTTAAGTATGGAGCGATTGTCCTAAGGATGTGAAGAGGTTGTTCGAAGTAATGAACAAAGACTGAAGATATGAAGCTAAGTACTGAACGGTCAATCGAGGTTGAATAATGGACGACCGAATTAGACACAGTCAAGCAAGAAATTGGTCGTCCGGTGTGTACGAGTAAAAAGAAATGGATGACCGAATGTTCGAAGTCTGCAGTACAATTGATGAAGGATCGTGTGCTCCAAGGTTGAGTGGACGCCTCAAGATGAAAATAAATGAAGTTGTTTTGAGATGAAGGCAAGAGAAATCATCTAAAGATTTTAGAGTAGAAATAGTGGAGGACCGAAGTACTCCAGATGAAGAGAAATATTGTCCAAAGCAATTAGTATGGAAGCAGTGGACGATCGAAGAAGTCTGAAGCAAATTATAAAGGCAAGAGTGATCGTCTAAGATTTTCATAGTAGAAGTAGTGGACGACGAAAGTTCTTAGATCGAAGTACCTGAAACCTTGTCCACCTTTTCTTCATTGGCTTTTCCTATGTCATCATACATTTTAATATAATAGGGGTTTCATATATTGAAGTGTCGATGAGTTTAATAAGAAGAATTTACATGGCATAAGAAAGAATATGTTGCTCCTCCTAGTGGAACTCCACCGGATCACAAATATCAAGTTGGCCTTAATATTAATCAACTATATATATNTTTTAATTCATAAGTCACTATCTATTACAAACGATCAAATATAATATCGTGAAAGCATTTTATTATTCATTTGATAATACAAGGGATTATATATATATATATATATATATATATATATATATATATATGCATATGTATATATGCAGATTTTGAATTTGATTCATAATCTAGGTACATAAAAAAATACGTTGAGTCATACCTAAATGTGTAATCTAAAAAAAATATCAGATTAATCGAGCTTAATATATAATTAGTGTGCGTAATTATTAGTGTCATACGAGTGGAGTAGTCGACACTACTTTTTAAAGACAACTTTTAATTATATAAAAAAGAGCCTTACATATATATACAAGCTATATATGTTAAACTAAAACTATATATATATAGTTTTATTTGAATAAAATATTCTTAATGGTGTCTGTTGGCTTACAAGAAAGATGATTTGATAAAAAAAAGGCTTTTGTTAATGAGGTGAGCATGCATGATACAAAGAAGGGATTTGAATATTAAATCTAGCGCCTCACAAGTAGGACGGACATGAGACGTGATCATGGCAATTTCAAGTGGCAATTTCAAGTGTTATCTTCAACCAAAGAAGAATATTAAGATCTTAATTATAATTATAATAAAATAATTAGTGAATAAATTTATTCAAGGAACCATTCCAACTTGGAAAAAATGGTCGAGCTACAATCATGCACGTAACAAATTATTCAACTACATATTCTTTTGGCTTCTTAAATAAGACTCGATATTCTATAAACCATATATGTTGTATATAAATGTCTTACAACTTCAAATATATTGTATTAGCCAATTCGTAAAAGTTATTCTGAAATCTACGTTGAATATGTTTAAATGTGTTTTTTTATTACTTGTTATGAAACATTAATTGATTAGTGGTATTGTTAATTAGTTCATATATATCTAAAGCCATATTAATGAGACAACAGTCGCGGGATGAATGAAATAATTGGCAGATAACAAGAGAAAACTTCTCTCGTCATTGATGAATTTAAATTAATGAATTCATTAATTAGGAAAATACACTTAACATAGATCATGTACCTTTCACATGGTATATATTAGTTCAAATATATATCTCATGTCATGACTTCACTTTGATATGAAACAATATTTATATATACTATGATTCCTTCCCACTATCATCAATTTGAATAGTTGAAAGGTATAACATGAAAATTAATAAGATTACTCATTCTTGGCAATGCACGGTCATAATCGAATAGTAGTTGCAGATTAGTTAAACCAAACTTGTATGTACTTGTTCTGGTGCAACATTATATAACCAAGCATTATTACTTCATATAAGCAATTAGATATGGGGCAATTGACCACTCTATAAACTAATTAAAAGAAGAAACTAGGTATAAAAAATGTTTTAATGAATTAGTACTCGAAATTGCAAATTTGACCCCACATTCTTTAAAAGAATATTATTAAATTATAACTTATAGTTTATTCCCCAAAACACTTATATCATATAACTTATGAAGCCTGAATATATATTATGAAGCCTGAATTTAACATTTTATTGGAAAGAATTAAAATTTGTTGATGGACCTCATCCTCTAACTTTTGACTCTTTTTAATATTGGAAATTGAAATAAATATATTTTATATAGATGGGAAAAGTGCCTAGCACTACGACACTAAAGAACTTTTAAAAATGTTATGGGATTGCAATTGCATTGATGAAAGAATTAATGTATGTGATTTGGATAATACACTATTTCTACCATATATGAGGCATGCACATCCTCGATTTAACATAATAACAGGACAAAAAAATACTTGTTAATTAGTGCAAATTGCTAAGTCTAAAACCTAATCCAACATACACGTTTTTAAGTTGTAACCATGGACACCTACAACATAAACAAGAAATTAGTTTGTTGACAGGTCCAAAGCATAAAACTTACACTTAGTTTTAAATTTTAACCACGACGCCTACAACATAAACAAGAAATTCATTAGTTTGTTGATAGGTCCAAAGTATAAAACTATATATTTTTCATTTATTACTAAATTATCAAATCTAGTTTTCAAAATTATTCCAATTTATCATTCAAGTTCTTCCATCAAATTTCATCCAAAATTTTATTAATTTATTTTCTTTTAATAGTTTTAATTATCAATTTACTCTCATTTTCTTAATATAATAAACATATAAAAAAAATAAAAGTTGTTATTTTTTAATTCTGTTGGGAATTGCTATGAAGTATTGTGTCCGTGTTGTTAGTTTTTCTTATGCTAAGTAAATGTGGGTATAAATGATTTTTTATATTTAATAAAATTTTGAATGATGGAAAGATTTGTATGACAAATATATATAAGTTTAGTAAGAAAATTATAAATTTATAATTTAAAGTTGGATGAGAAAAAAATTATATTTTAGAGAATATCGAGAAAAATAACCCTTTAAAAACTTCTTAGTTAAGATATAGGATTCAAGTGTTCAACTATTTAAAATAAGTACAAGATTGACTGATGAGTTCTATATAATAAAGATTGTTCATATTATTAATTATTTGCTATATAATTAATATAATTTAAATGGTCTAAGTACAGTTACTCTTTCAAATGTTGTTTAAGCTCCATGATACCAAATATATTTTTTAACTGTCATTTTCTTTTTCTCTCTCCCTTTCCTCTCCTTCTCCTCACAATTACTCTCTCTCTCTCTCCCCTTAAACGTAAAAACTAATTAACGTTGTTCTTCTTATGATCCACATGTTTTAACCATGAAACCTTGACCACAAACCATCACCTAAACAACTTTAACTCCCTCACTCAATTTCTCCCACGTTGAATGAATTCGTTTACTTATTATTACCCCATAATAATAATAATATGATATTTTTACCTCGCTTTTCTTTACAATTGGCAAATACAGAAGACAAATGTGAGATGGTAATTAATTTAGCATCAATGAATGAAGAAAATAAGCAAAAAGAATGAGTGGTAATATACATACCAGAGGGCTAAAATAGTAAAACATGAAGCTTTTCATGGAATTTATACTTGAAAGCTTTGGATGGGTGATGAGAAACGAGTGGTCAACTCTCCGTTATAACGTTACCATGAGGGCAAAAGTGTCATTTTGTGTTCATCCTCTTCGTCTCCTTCGGCGACCTCATATATATATAAACAGATAACACCATCCTGTTCTTGACAGCCATATTTCACTTCTCTCTTCTTCTTCTCCGTCTCCGGCGTCTCCTCAACGGCCATCTCTCTCTGGCTTCCGACGGCCATGCGGACGAGGACGGGCCTCCGATACCCACGAGAAGAAGAGCAGGAACAACCTCAATGGAAAGGGGACAACGGCAGAAGGAAGAGGAGGCGGGTCCACGGAGCTTTCGATCAATATTCCTATGGCAGCCGGAGACGTCACAGAAACGATTCTGTAGACTCAGAGGGGACTGCCGGAGATAGGCCTGATTTCTTCGACGGTTTGCCCGACGACCTCGTGGTCTCCATCCTCTGCAAGCTCAGCGCCTCTGCCACTTGCCCGGCCGATCTCATCAACGTTCTCATGACGTAAGACTTGCTAAAGATTTCTTTTTTTTTTTCACTCAGTATGCATTGGTTTGTTTGATTTATATGTTAAAAATGGCATCTTGGATGGTTTCAGGTGTAAGAAGTTTAATGAATTGGTCATGACTCCTTTAGTTTTGGCCAAGGCTTCCTCAAATTGTTTAGCTATTAAAGCCAAGGGATGGTCGGAATCTGCTCACAAGTTCTTGAAGAAGTGTGTTGATGCCGGAAATCTCGAGTCTTGTTATATCCTTGGCATGGTAACATATTTTTTTTCAAAAAGTAAATGAAGAAAGAGATTTTGACGAGGATTTGATGATAAATTCTGTGTTGTTTTGGTTCTGCAGATTCGATTTTATTGCCTCCAGAACCGTCTGGCCGTGATACAGTTCAACGGCAGCGGCGGGTCTAAAGGAGACAAGGACCTTCGCGCCGGCGTCGCGCTTTGCGCCCGGGCGGCCTTCCTCGGCCACGTCGACGCGCTCCGCGAGCTCGGCCACTGCCTCCAGGACGGCTACGGCGTCCGCCGGAACGTCGCCGAGGGGCGCCGCTTCCTCGTCCAGGCCAACGCCCGGGAGCTCGCCACTGTTCTCAAATCCACGGCAGCCTCCTCTGCAGCGTGGCGGCAGCGCCACCGCCACGCGCTGGCAGCGTCTGGGTGTTCGTTGTTAAGCGACTTCGGCTGTAACGTGCCGTCGCCGGAGGCTCACCCGGCGAATCAGTTCATGGTAGAGTGGTTCTCGACGAGGGGCGTATCGGGGTCTCCCAGTGACGGATTTC
This sequence comes from Pontederia paniculata, assembly GCA_001647135.1. Lineage (NCBI taxonomy): Eukaryota > Viridiplantae > Streptophyta > Magnoliopsida > Commelinales > Pontederiaceae > Pontederia > Pontederia paniculata. The sequence goes on along the minus strand of LTAE01001329.1, from coordinate 23,572 downwards.
TCCGGTTGGAGGAGGAGGAGGATGAGCAGGAGCAGGGATTGAGGTTGTGCTCTCACGGCGCCTGCGGGCGGCCGGAGACGAGGAAGCACGAGTTCCGGCGGTGCTCGGTATGCGGGGCCGTGAACTACTGCTCGAGGGCGTGCCAGGCGCTGCACTGGAAGCTGGCGCACAAGGTCGAGTGCACACCCATGGACCGGTGGCTGGACGCGGCCGCCGGCGTCGCTGCCGACGGTGGCGCGGTCCCGGCAGAAGGTGGTGGTGAGATGGTTATGAATTAAATTATGGATAGAAAGAAAGAGATAGAGCCAATAGAAAATTTTGAGGTTGGTTTTTTATTGTGGTGCTCTTTTTTAGTCTTTGTAAATTAGTTTTATTTTTTATGCTAATTTCGTAATGGTCAAAATTTAAAAATGAGTTGATCATTTCAGTAAATCTATTTGCACTATATTTCAAGTTACAAATGTAAAAAGAATTATTATCTTACTTATTCCATTTAATTAATACTAAATGCATCAACAAGCATTTTCATTAAAGTTAAAAATAGAAACTTTGTAAAGAAAATTAATTATGTTGTGCAATAATATATTATATGTTTCTAAAGTAGGACAATTTTCATTTCAAAATTAAATTAATGAAATCACTTAAACATAGAATTTTATCTATATTAGAGATAAACAAGTGTTGTTAAAAAAATGTGCAATTTTTGGACGTTTGTTGAACTAATGAAGATGCATATTTATTAATATATTTTTAAATTTTAACACTATTTTTTAAAGTACTTTGTAATTATTTGTATCGACAATGAACGCCATGAGGTGGTGTTATATCACTTTCCATCAACAATTGGACTTTGTGCATTATTTTCGTGACAAACTTCTTTTGAATGCATTCGTTTTTGTGTCATCCTTCGTGATACAAGTAAATATACCGAGTTACTACTTCCATATTCCAACGTATACAATACGTTAAATTTTTTTACCGTATTCATAACTCATACTTATCAAATTAATTATCAAAATTTGTTATGATAACAACATTATTAAAAATATAATCAATTAAGACAAAACTGTTACGATTATATTCCTCAAATTTCTAGTACGTTGTAAAAGGGAATTTAAATTGCAAACGTACGTGTTCAAGAAAAGAAATGGTTAAATAAAAAAAAAAGAAAGAGAGCTTTCTCTTAGTCCAAGGAGAGGAGGAGGCGTGCGTGACTTGTGAGCAGCTTTTCTCTCACATTAATAATATATTATATAAAAAAATAATATATTAGTTATTATCATGCTTTTGCTATTATTGCAATTATTATATATTATTCTTTGTTTGTTAATTATTATATTATCTTTCTTTCCTTGTTTTTTTTTTCTTTTCGCGTTCGTAACTTTTTTTGCTCATACGCAGTAGTGGACCCGGTTAATGTCACCTTTGCTTTGTGTTTAAGCCTTGTACTTCTGGCAGCATGGAATAAAATCTCTCTCTCTCTCTCTCTCTCTCTCTCTCTCTCTCTCTCCTGTGGACTGGTTAATAATGTAACGCAGATGGCAACCTCGTTTTTACTGTGAAAAGGTGTGGAGAAGACAGAATGTAGTGGGACAAATGTACAAAGGCACAAGGAATCCAATTCTCTCTCTCTCTCTCTCTCTCTCTCTCTCTCTCTCTCCTGTGGACTGGTTAATAATGTAACGCAGATGGCAACCTCGTTTTTACTGTGAAAAGGTGTGGAGAAGACAGAATGTAGTGGGACAAATGTACAAAGGCACAAGGAATCCAATGCTAAACACATCAATGGCGCCCACTTATAAAGCTTACCAAAGCAATCCCTTGAGATAATTAGGTCTGAAATCAAACCAAGATCACGGCTTTTGATCATGATATGGTTTAATAAAAACAAACCTTGTTCATATAAAATATTCGTTTAACTTATAATTAGAGCTGCTTATGAAGTTTGAGAGATTATTAGCATGATTACGCTTGAACAATGACTTTTCGTAAAAGTAACTATATATCAAGGGAGTTGTGATTCGCCTTAATTTGACAGGAAACTAATCAAGATAGCATTAAAGGCTTATCCGTCACCTTTGCCACCATTAATGGCCTCTCGTTTGGATTCAAGGTGGAGGTCCAATCATTCACATATATGTTTGTCTGCAGAGGGGCCAGGGCTGCAGGTTTGTGTGTGTGTAATTAGGTGAATGGGGTCCTCTCCCTTCCTGCATACTGCTCACTTTACAGATTGCAGTCAATTCTCAGCCATGTTCATTGGATAAACGTTTGAAAATTCTCAAGTGATTCAACAAAACTAAGGCGCAATAATTTAGGGTTTAGTGTTTGATACAAGATGATTAAGAGGGACAGTTCACAGTTGTAATCACATTACCTTTTCATTATATATAATATTTTTTTTGGTCTATGGTGATCCTATTGGTATTCGAGATTATTAGCATCCGACTAATTCAGTATTCAGACGTGTGCGGGCCAAGATAAATTCTTGATCAAATTGGAGACTTCGAGACTCAAATTCGGATTACTAGCTCTCGGTCTCTCAACTTGAGACACAGACTCGCGAATCATTTATGCCAACCCACTTATACTATTACTTTTTTTGACATGCATGATCTTATATGTATGTTACTGTAGCCATGAGAAGAGGTTAATTACTTGAGTTATATAGTTGGCTTTGTTAGGCTGCTCAATCAATCAAATCATCTGATTTATGAAGGAAGACAACCCCTAGCTAATAACCTACCTAGGATAATATTAAAGATTAAATAAGGTTGACAAGTTAATTAATTTTTAATTAAGCATTAACTTGCAGATATAGGGAAAAAAAAGGAAGAACATTAAAGTTAATCATAAAAATGACTGCTGCTGAACAAGTCTATCATCTAGTCACCATCCAACACAGAAGGCATGCATGGTGGAGGTAAATGCCAGCATCTCTCTTTTTCTATAACCATCTAATTAATTGATAACCTCTCCTATTAATATTCATACTCTTTCAAACCTTTCAATTTCTCCAAGATCTTCTCCTGATTTCCTTTATGTTTTCCATTTAACATCTTGATCGAGACCTTGTCTCTCTACTCCCTGCCTTCCAAATCAAACCCATAAACATGCATAGGCTTAATCAATTATCAAATGTTATGTTTTATTTACTGTTACAATTGTCTCACATCACTTTGATTAATTAATCCAAACGCTTGCACTTCCAAACCTACACGCAACAAATTCCTCCACCGCTCGTAATGCCCCACCACCACCACCCATTTGGATCAATAAAGTCTACTATGATTTTTTTTTTCATTTATAACTTATTGTTACTTTAATTATTTATAATAAAACCACATCACATACAGAGAGTGGGGTGCCACCATGCTCTACACGTATCACGTATCGCCATGTGGCGTTTGAAGACAACATACTTTTTTTTTTTTTTTTTAGACAACATACTTGCGGC
>LTAE01001329.1:6055-18474 GCA_001647135.1 Pontederia paniculata | reverse complement strand
TATATATATATATATATATGATCATTCTAAATATGAAAAACCATTCTTTGTAAGCAAGAAATAAACTTTGAAGATCTTATATGTCCTCATGACCTTATTCTTCAAGAACCACGAGATTTATTTTGATTCATAAATTAATAGATAACTTGATATCGATATGTGTCCGAAAACCTATACATACGTGACCGAACTTTCGTTCTACCTAATGCATTTCACACGCAACGCTAAATTAAATTACTCGATCGTATACTCCTTTGTACTCCGATATATTTTCTTCTCGGTCACATTTTAGTTAAGTCTTACAATTAATCTTTCTACCCATCTTTTCTTACTATGTGACATGTCAACCGCCTTTAAATGAAGAGATCGAATAAAACTACCTCAACTAGTTCTTTTACATATAATTACGTATCAAGTTAGAGAAAATTGATTATTCATACTAATCACACCAACATATTTAGTAGTATAACTGTATATAGCTTTGCACATGCAAGTTTCCCCCCTCAATTTAATGGGCAAGACAACCTGACCGCAGTCAAAGAGCCAGCCGGCAGTCAAAAATATTGCCAGAGAGTATATTAATTAATATATAATAACATAACAATATATTGCATTCCATTGTAATATTAACTAATGCTGTTAAGTAACTCCTAAGTTCGAACTAATTAATTACGACTTATAAAAGAATGTATAGGGATTTCAACTTCCATCCACAAAATCCTCGTCCCAAATCCCCTTCACATTCCATATTCTCCTTTGTTCAAACTTTCATGCAGTTAGTTAATTGATTAATGAGACCTTATGTGATATGGACGAAAGAGTAGATAAGTTAACTTAGTAAACAAGCATTAGTATCTATTGGGATTTGGGAGGTTTGTTACTTGAGAATTTATTGTATGAGGAGGAGAGGGATGTTGCTTGACGCACCTGTCTTGTTCCCCCTTTTTTCTAGGGTTTTGTCATTTGTGTGTGATCTCACATGGTCTACTCAAAGTGGGCGTGGTGCATACTTATGTGTGTGTCTTTAGGGGACCATGGAATTAGGGCTTTGGGGAAGAACTTTACGTGCATGGAAAGTAGTCCTATATGCATATGTATGTATGATATCTAATTCTACATTACTAAAATTACGCATGCACGTACAAATATAATATCTGACATTACCTTATAATACTAGGGTTTGCAGCTTTGCATGCATGCGACGTAGTTGTAGTTGTTATTTTTTTATTGGAGTGAAACATGATATATATATCCATAGAGGAGACACGTATATTTAGTTATATCCTTGAGTAGTAGAACTAGATAGACTTTGGAGCGCACAAAGAAAACTCAAAGGTTCTCAAACTTGTGAAACATATACTCCAAGTCTGAAGTTAACTCTACAGTGCAAAAAAGGAATCGAGACGACTCCTCTTCAAAAAGTATCAAGCTTGATAATTATTTAGAAAAAAAAAACGTAGCGCAGTTATACAAAAAGAAAGTAACGATACTTTCTGTACAAAATTCTTTTTTTTTACAATTATGAATTATATGACATGCATCCAAGTATTCCCTGTGTGTTGACATATATATTATTCAGCAAGCTCATAAAACTAATTATTATAATATTAATTAACATGTTAATGATACACATATTTGAGAACTTGCAAAGTTTTAAGAATTATAAGGTCAGAGGAACTACGTTTATTTGTGCTTAAATAAAACATATTACATACTTACGTATTTAATTGTCACTTAAGATATACACCTGCCTTGATGATATCTCACTAGCTATTAACAAACAGGTGAACTCCGAAATGTCATGTCTAAGCCATTGCTGCAACGGAAAGAAATCTAGGGTTTATATATGGTAGATCATGAATTTGAAGTCTGTATCAATTATACTTGTTCGATGGAGCTATGTAGCTAATGATGGCAGGCATATATATGTGTTCCAATCACTAGAGTACCCAAGACGTCCCTCTTAAGATCGATTCAGCGTTAAGCTAATGCCAACCTTATAACTTGTTAATTAATTGCTTGGGTCGATGGAGTAATCACCAAAGCATTTCAAGCTAAGTGTACATGCATGCATGCTTAGTAAAAAGTAGCTCCATAAATATATTTATAGAGATGGAGAGTTTGGGAAAAGGTGGTGATGTTGCTTAACGCATTTGTTTGCTCCCTGCATGGGGTGCCGGTGTTTGGCACATGGCAGCACTCATTTTTGTTCCACGTCCTTCCTCAGACCACATGCATGCAGCCCCTAAACATTATAACACGCATGCTCAGATATATCACAGTAGACACATATCCCCCTTTGCTCAAACATATGTTCGTGTGTTTGGAGTTCATGATCAGATTATCAAATATAAATGGATCTATATCAAAAAAGAGAAATGTAACTTATCTAATAAAAAAAAGAGAAATGTCGTCATATGTGTATTGTATATATATTTATATAAAAAAACCATGAAATATACATGTTTTTATTTTGTATTTACAGCTTAGATTAATGCTATATAACCTCATGGCCTATAGATACTTACATGTGTGTATATGTTGGTTATACAGATATATGTGTATCGATATTCAATTAATTAGCAATCTAAACGCAAGAATCACAGTGAAAAATCTCATGATTTGGAAGTAAACAGAGAAAAAAAAAGGAATGATCTTGTGTGCTCATAATAATGCTGAAGAAATTATTGATCTTGTGTGCTCATAATAATGCTGTTAACAGATGTGGGCAACATCTCCATTAGAAGTATGGGCCTACTTAACTTGTATCAGTAATACTTGTGAGCTAAGTATTAGTACTCCTCCTTCCATGCATCCCCATTATGGACATTGAAACTGCAATTTGATAATTGGATGAGCAGCCGTACAATGCATTATTAGGGTAACATGAGAGCGAGTCGTAGCTTCTTTTCTTCTTCTCTCTTTCTGGTTGTTGTTCTTAGAAGTCAATGAATGCTTCAGAAAAAATATGTGTAGAGGAGTCGTCCTTTTGACCAGTAGACTTGGTCTGCAAGAAGAGTGCACTGGTAAAGAAGCATAAAATGGGGTTGAATGGGAAGATCTCGTGCTTGTAATCATGCCGCAGCATCATTGCTACAAGAGGTAGGTTTGGGCATGCCAACTCTTACTAATTGCTGTCAGCTGCCTCATGAACGGAAGCTGAAGGAGTACTGCAACGTACCATCACCTTTTCCTTCTAATTATTATATCTGAAACGGGGTTGGATATCAGTATGAATGACACTCCATAAACTTTGTTGGAGCTTCCAATAAGTATGGACATAATCAATGGGGTTGGAGTGAAGTGATAAGCGACTCCTCCTCGTTTAAGCAGATCTCGAGTTCGAATTCCTGTGAACGCAAAATAACCCTCGCTGAAAGTTTCACCTGTCACAACCAGGCACGATACGGGCGACACCAGATTACTTGAGCTCGATGGTGGGCCGAGACTTCAATATGTGGCCAGTGCGCATAACCGTTAGCGCCGCATGAGTTGAGGAATCGGCGTCGCTTCCATACACTAGGGTGGCAATCGAAAAAAAAATATGGACATAAAAATCATGTGAATGGAGGTTATTTTAGAGAGAGAGGTTTACACCATTTATGATTTGCTTGTAAACAGTGCAATAACAATTTTGTCCTCGGTAGGAAAATAAAATGAAACGATTCTAATAAAGTATGACAAAAATAATAAATCTAAACATATATTAACTAAATAAGAACAGAAACGCCAGAAAGATAATTCAGATATGGTCCAGCCTTGGTTCTCATTATTGGGTTCCTTTTTGCTTTGATTGGTGGATAAGGTTGGGAGAAAATTTTTACAACCTTACTCCCAAACAAAATATTTTATCTTCAAAAATCACAAGTTCGCTAAAATATATGTTGTATTCTGGTACCATGTTGTCTTCCAAAATCACACGGGTATAAATATCCCTGGGAACAAAACAATCCATTTTTCCCAGGATGGAATATTTAGAATCAAACACTACTTTTTGGGTACAAAAACTTGTTACTGTCAGTTCTTTCCTCCTCTTTTTTTCAATCAGCAGATAACACCACCGCCAAGAAAATGGAGAGGCATATGTTAATACATACGTTGCATGCTAACATTGCACGATATTTAAATTGTCCCAGAAAAGAATAAAAAGCAAAGATAAATGGTTCAGATTTCATTGGGAACTTTAATCTTTAGACTTATGTATATTGGTATGAGTACAAATGATATCAATGTTCATGTGACCGTTCACTCAATTATGTAGGAAAAAAGACCCCTAGGTTCTCCATGAAAGAATGAGAACTACAAGGATAGAAATGAAAAGAGCTACAAAAAAGTATGGGGAACCAAAGGGCAAGAAAAATATGAAAATTGGTATGGGCATGGAAAACCATAATCATATAGATTTACACATTATGGCTGGCAGCTCCAAGCAATCTATCCTCTTCCTTTGGTATATCATCTGTTGACAGTTCTATGCTTGACGACTTGCTAGTCATCTTGTTCCATTCATTCTCCACACGGAAGAAAATCCACTGAAATCGCCTTACTATTTCCAGAGCTGTAATAGTAAACACAGTGATGTAGTTGTGCCGGAGATGAGCTGAAAGCTTATAAGTCCATGTGCATCGAAGAACTAAGTTGCTTCCTATTACCCAATAGAAGACCTGCGAATTAAACAGAGTTTTAGCAAATGGTGAAGTCAGTGACAAACTCAGAAAATGCATGAATGACAAAACCCACCCATATCCGTCCGTATAAAAGACTAGAGAAGATATGTGGATTTTTAAACTTGAAAATTCTGGTAAAAACACTGCAAAGACATTAAACAAAATGCATGAATGACAAAACCCACCCATATCCGTCCGTATAAAAGACTAGAGAAGATATGTGGATTTTTAAACTTGAAAATTCTGGTAAAAACACTGCAAAGACATTAAGCACAAGTTAGCAGCAAAAGAAAAGTTCATAACAATAATAACAAAGTATGCTCTAAAAAAGCAATAATAACAAAGAAAGAGAAGAGATAAACATACCTCAAGTCCCAGTCACGAGTTACATCCCAGTAAAATGAATACAGAGAGTTTATGACACTAGAAATCAGCCAGAGAGGCCGGTAGAAATTGGTCCAACTGTCAGGGAAGACATGATACTTGAGAGCAGAAAGAAAGATTACAGGGATTGCAGTAGAATACTTCAATGCTGGACAAGAAACATGGAAGTTAGTAAGTATATAAGATAGTGAAAAAATAAAGTGACAAAGAGTAAGCACTTCTGAGCCCGAGAGAGAAGCACAAAGCTCTTTTTTTAGGGCAAGAAGCACAGCATATGTGGCTTAGTCTCATAAAGAAATTACGTTTCTTGGCCAATGTTGAAGTATTCAGTCTCAAAGAAATATGTTAGATCAATATACCAAAATATTGCATCTATGTCGAGTTACTTGCAGCAACCAATGCAGAAATTATATCAGCAAGTTCTCACAAGCTTGTTATTTGTTATCACTAATTTTTGCTGACAGGTGTATGTTTATTTCCCTTATCTGTAATTGCATAAAAACACATTACTCATCTGACCATAATTACCAAATCAATCCTCTCCTATTGCTTACTGAACCTAAAGCTCTAGATGGCAAGCTATTGTCTGATTTGCCAACTTTTTTAATCTAGATGGGCATATAGAACCATATCAAAACAAACAGTCATGAACAAACTAGTGAGTCAAAAGTGGTGAAATTTCATGTTCATCGGAAGAATGCCTGTGCTTATATCAATGACTATTTTAACTTGACATTTTCTCAATTCCTTTACACAATAGTTTTTTTTCTGTGAATCAACACTAGGCTTTTCTTAAAACATCATGATACATTAATACAGCAGTCAGTGAACCAAGTGCTTGGGAATGAAAATATCAAGTAACAACCATGTTAGTTTACCATTTAAAAGGGATGTTCTCTCTTTTGTGTCCTTATATTGACGTAGACATTGAAAAAGGCGGAATAAGTAAGGTAAAACGAGCACCAAAGGAATTGCAACAGAGTGACTGCCACAGATAGAATCAGCCTCAAACCAAGCTATTGTGGCAACCTGAAAATCAAAAGAATAATGAAAAAGCTGTTACAAATGCAATCTGAAGGAAAATGAAAGAAACAAAAATGGATATGTTTTATGATTTTAAAAGATGAATCACTCATATTAAGAAAGCTTATTCTAAATAAAAGCATCTCTCTCACTAGCAGAAAACAGATGTATGATTTGTTTTAAACATGACGAGCATGTTTGCTTCCAGATACAATGTGAGGGATGAACAATCAGAAATCTCAAGTTTGATACTAGTTCTATATAATACTACGTGTTTCTCTTATTCAAGTCAATCAATAACAGTTAATGACAACTGGAAAATTCTAATCAGTACATTTCTCAAAATGGCATAAACTTCACCCCTATATTACAGCATAAGTGACAATGACAATCTCACAAATACAGCATTTGTGGTGTTTGTTACATTCATAGATTATTAACACTAAATTTACGGTGGTCCCAATAATTACTGTCTTATCCAAACATTAGATCTTCAAGCAACCAGGCCAATGAAACAGACCAGCAACATGTCTTTTTTTCAAATGCTTTGTAAAAGTGTAATGCTAACTGATGCCCTTAATTGCTTTTTTTTTTGAGAGGGAAACTGCTTGTTTTTTTAAAAAGTTTTTAAAGGAACTCAGCTGCTTGTTGGTTACAGATTGTTTGTTGAAAGTCCATTTTAACTCATTTTGCATCTCACAAATTAAATTGCTCTTCAATGAATGGGGCTTCAAGCTTGCTTACTGAGTAATTACCTATACTATACATTCAGATAGTGGAGATATAGGCTAAAGAAATAGCATCTAGCAAAATAACTTAAAGTCACATTCATAAGAATTAATACTGACCTGACGATTAACCATTCGACAAACTGAACGCTCTAAATCAGAGAGCACCTGGAAAAAAAAGATGATTATAAACAACCTCAGGAAGTTACCACCAACAAGTTCACAGTTGAAAGTGAGGGCTATAGGTAGGTCGCATGATATCTAAACTATTTCACTGTATACTACAGTTAGAAATCTATACGAACTGCACTGACACTTTGATTTAATCATTGATATATTTTTTTTTAGAATTAATCATTGATATCTAACTTAAGAAACTTAAAAATTCAGGGGATTGGAAACTATAACACTAGCTGGAGTTATTTAAAGAACGATCTTAGTCGCATTCATTCAATACAATTTTTGCCAACTTCCAAAGGAAAAATTAGTCATACTGACAAACATGCTAAGGGACATACCTTTGACATTGATGTCAATATATCAGCCAGAAAGAAATCAGAAAAAGTGATTGCCTGCAATTAGATGGAAACAAAGACAATTAATGATTGAAATGTGATTGTCTAGATTTAAAGGAAAAAGACTATTGTGCATAGTTACAGAAATTAAATACAAATCAAGCGTCCCACATTTGTGCTAATAATTTATTTCCAATAATTTAAATAACATCGTAACTGGCCAGCTCATACCCAATTGGTAGCTAATGTTGAATCTAGGATCCCGAGATTGTTTTGGTGTACACCAATTCACCCCCCTCTTGGTGCCATCTAGGTCCTACAGCTAATTGTTTGTATTACTTTTGGTTGCTTTTCTAAGGGGTACTAATTTTGATTGCTACTGGTTGTTGTTTTGTGTTTGTTTGTTTTGCTGTTGGTTGTCTATAATAACCCCCATTAAAAGATCCTGAGATAGAGTGGCCACCCTCCTATTTTTCTGAGTTCCTGGTAGCAGCACAGGATGCTCCACTGATAAGGTTGATATAAGCAATGAAATAAGCTGTCTATCCATGAGTCCCATAGAGCAGGTTTACTCGTCAGGGGCAGATCTACTAGTGTTTCTTTCTTATTTGTTAGTTCGAGAAAAAAATATTTAGAAAACATTGGTTTGGGAAGGAATTATACTGTACTAGCTGGCTAGCAATACCTACTGCAATATTGGTCCTGTAGTCATTGTTTTTAGTATGCCAATATAATTATAGAGCTGGAGTTCGTTTTGGTCAGCTAATGCATATCAGAGACACATGAAATACTATTATCGAAAAGGATTTTATTCTAAGAGGGAATTATTTGACTTGCATTTTCTAGTCATCCTTTTCCTTTCAGAAAAAATTCTAGTCATCCTTTTACAACTAAGAGGGAATTATCCAAGAGAAAGTTAATGCAACATCTTCCTCTTTTTCTGTTCATGGTAGCAGCACAGGGTGCATCATTGATAAGGTGACACAAGATATGAAATAAGGCGCTTCTGATGATGAGCCGTGGAGAGCAGATTTATGTGCCAAGGGGTCCAGTTGTGCTTCTTTCTTATTTTTTGTTTCACGGATCCTCCTTTTTTCAACTAATAGATCGCGGTGCCCCGGGGGTTAGACCGCTTGGCTTAGATTTTCTAAAAAAAAGTGTATTCAGAAAGCCATAGGTTTGGTTCTTGTTTAGGAAGGAATTATATTGAACCAACTGGCTGCCCATACTCACTGTCATATTGGTATTGTAATATTTGTTTACAGTATGCCAATAGAACTATAGAACTGGAGAGTTCACTTTGGTAGTCTAACGTATATCAGAAAAAAACATAAAATTCAATTATCTAAGTGGCTTTTATTCTAAGAGGGAACTATCTGAGAGAAGATTAATACATTCTTATGCTAAGAAGTTAAATCTCCCACAATTCCTTCCCTCCAAATTCAACAGATGTAATTATTAGGGAAATGACCTCTTTCACAAGTAAAGCAAGTGAAGATGGCTTAAATGAAATGTCACAAACTTACCTGTAATGGAAGTAGAATACGCCACAGCGTCTTCATGAAGTAATAGCGGGATGATAAATAAAATATGTCAAACGGGAATATGAGAATCATCAGAGTAAGTGCATAAAGAATAACCTGAAATGTGAAAAATAAAGGTTTAGAAAAAAAATTCAAGACAATGATGCCGGAAGAACTAATTTATGTTATATCATGTGAATCCGTAGAGGTATTCTAATATGAGAATCAGTAAGTTAAAATTATCATGTCTAAACAAGGAAGGTTTGCATAATCAATGGAACGTTTCTTAGGGGTATCAATGAAATGTTTCTAGCTATTACAGAAGTGGACACATTGTAAAATGAGGAAACTTGATGCAAAATTTTCTGGTTTGTAACACACAAAGCTGATTCACCACGGCTTGAGATCATAGGACATCATACTTGCCAAATAAGTTTTAATAGCTTCTACATTGTAAGAAATATAATATTTAGCAGCATATAGACTTGAGAAGTATTATCTTTCATGTGGTATTATATAAGATCACTAATGAGAAACATACTGTCAAAATTGTTGGTTTCATATTTACATGTTTTATGTTTCCTCTCTTGAATGAAGATGGTTGGTACAATATCTCCAAATACATTGTCCTAATTCTCAATTGTCACAAAAATACCCTTTCAAAAAAAAAAGTCACAAAATAATCACTGCAGATGAATAATTTTGTGGGGACCTCATCCGACAAATAGCAGTTTCAATGTAAAAATATACACATGTATATTAGCACCTCATAAATCAGACTACTGGCCCTTGAACAAAAATCAGGCTACTATATCAAGCATAACAACCTTGCACACGATCAATTTTAACTAATGTTAGTACAAGTATAGTTATAAGGTGTAAGAACAATCATCAGTTACTAATTGAATTTACTGTAAGAATGTAAAAGCCTATATCAGACAACAGTCAAGTTATATTACACAAGAATCAATATTGACTTTCGAAAGAAAATGATATTACACTGGTTGTGACGCAGCAAGTGACACTTCCCCATGCGAGTAAAGATAAAGATATGCTGTCATACTTGTTGGAACGATAATGGTCATCCAAGTAGCACACTGTTGCAAGCAAAACAAATTGATTCAAAGAAGTAGAATACCCAATAACCCAAATGATAAACAAGGGCAAGGCATTTACTTTCTGAATTCACCTAAAAGACCTATCTAAATATATTACAAATACCAGCATCCTTATGTTACATAAAATATATTTTTTATATGCATATAAGCTTTGTAGTGATCTCCAAGTTTCATCTTGACAATGACACCAGCTACTTTGCATACTACCAGAAATTATGTATATCAGGATATCAACACCTTAGGATTCCAAAAGTTAAGATGGCTATTGAATGAGTCAATAGCGCACTTTAATTGGCACAGGAGGACAATGCACAAACAACACACAACATTCAAAGAGTTGTACCTTCCATATCTCCCGATGAGTGAGATGTGTGTGGTCAAGATCAAACACTTTGGCATAGTTAACTGATGACTGAGAAAAGACCCATAGATTAACTCCCCATAGCCAAACCATCAAGGTCTGTAGTATAAAATTCGAGCACAAAATAAGAATAAAATAGGGTTAGCTAAAATGAAGACTAACAACCCTTGTGTACATGAGGCACTGAACATTACAATACTCACCATAAGAAGGAGAGGGTTAAAATACAAAAATGCCTCATAAAGAAATAAATCTCGTTTATCTGCATTCATTCGCATCACTGAGTCCCACCCTATCTGCAAAAGCATGAAGGTATAAATCATGATATATTTTTTTTAAAGGATAAATCATGATTTTCTAATAGCTTTAGTCAATCAAATATTAACTTCTCCAACAAATCAGAGGCTAACAGATGATTCTGGAAAACTGACCTTGCTACAGAAGATGCCCCATAAGAGAAACAATATGACCTGAAAGTTAATCCATGGTTAGATATGCATGAACCTTCAGAAAATGACCATAAACTATAGTAATATTACTCAATTCACACAAAAGCTTCGGCCTATTTTTTTTAATTATCGATTAGTCTAAGTGCTACTCCACTTACATGAGTAGCCTAAGATTTGAAAATTGGAAACGAACATTCGGACTTCCCTAATCATAATAAATTAAGCATTTGTGGAGCATGGTAGATCCATTCAATTGTTAGCATCTCCTCGTAGAAACATTGAACCACACATACACCAGGAGAAAACATGATATCATAGGATGCTTATCATGATAATCAAATTTATAAGACAGCTTGCGTTGTTGTTAGCATAGGGTTTGATTGCCAATCAGAAAGTGGACAATCCAATGTTATAACAGAGATAGACTCAATAGTATTGATAACATTTAAATTAGAAGTTTTTAGGAGCATATTTCAACTGGAAAAAGAATCAAGAATGGAAAATGGAGATTTCTGACCTTAAATCTCCATAAAAAAATTGGTGATGGCATCATTGTAGTATTCTTCATCACATTCATCTCAGTCGATGATAAAAATTTTCCGTCTTCAGCAGTTCCTGAATCGAAAGAAGCAATAGCATGAACACTGTAGCAAAATGGAAAAGACATCAATCCAACAATGTTCAGTTTATTTTACCCAAATCAGTGAAAACTGGTTTACTGCTGACACGACGAACAATAGGACTATTGGACACTGGTAGAGGGATTCCAATCATAGGTGAAACTTGAATATGACATGAATGTGGAATGTCACCACAATGTCATATATCTGCAACACATAAATCATGTTGCAAGTTTAGGTGGTAAGGAAAATAAACATATACATTTCAGACACCTTTAGCATAACCATGCTCCATACCACCAATAAAGTTTTCACGAGGAACATCAGAAATAGGTAACAAGTATTCAGATTCAACAAACGGGATGTTTTTTTTTTCAACAAACAAAATGTAATATGCTCTTCCGAAGTCACTACTACCCCTGAAAAGGAAGGAAAAAACATTCGAACAAGGATCCTTATGTTCTTCATAAATGATGGAATCACAAGAACTGAAATTTCACGTGTAATTCACATCCAGTGTTCTGGGTTCACTTCCATACATCATTCACTTAATTTCAAGTCATGTTTACAATATATCCACAACAAATCTAAACATACTGTCCATCTTTATTTGAAGTACAAAGAATCTAAAAAACAGCCGATAACATTATGCATCTAACTTGCAGCACACACATTTCCAATTTCTGGATCAAGATGATATAAAGTTTAAGAACCATTTAAAAATACAGCCAAGTGTCAACCGGGAACTGGATTAACGGCAAAAAAACTCCAAACAACATCCAATTAAAGATCCCAACTTTATCACGACTATATTTCCCCCTACATGTTTAGAATTTTAATAAAATTTCAAACTTTCATCAATCCGGTCGCCAGATTCCACCTGAAGACCCGCCGGATCTCGGCATGGGAACAGAGAAAACAACACAAAGATATGATACATAGGGGGAGAAAGAGAGAGAACAATGAGGGACTTGCCTCCAGCTGCGCCGGCCTGAGACAATTAATGATTGAAATGTGATTGTCTAGATTTA
>LTAE01001328.1:10503-33795 GCA_001647135.1 Pontederia paniculata | reverse complement strand
CGACCGAAGAAGTAGGTGAAGGTACTGTACTTGCATTAACGGCTAGTTTTCTGGGAGAGATAATTAGGTCTTTAGTGCAGAGTATATATTATAATCCCAAGAGTCTTGAAAAGTAACTTTGGCAAAATATTGAGCG
This sequence comes from Pontederia paniculata, assembly GCA_001647135.1. Lineage (NCBI taxonomy): Eukaryota > Viridiplantae > Streptophyta > Magnoliopsida > Commelinales > Pontederiaceae > Pontederia > Pontederia paniculata. The sequence continues at coordinate 33,659 of LTAE01001328.1, read as the reverse complement.
AGTGCTTTGAGTGATAGAAAGCCTTAGTTCCTCTTCTGTGATTCGAGATAAGAATCCAGGATATAAGAGACCAAGAGTTTTTTAGATTTATAAGAGGTTGTCTCCTTGTCCTCGGGCAAGAAAGGAGAAGTTGTAAGGGAGCCTTCGCCCTTGAAGAAGGAATTAGTGATATCCAGAGATCTCAAGTGCGAGAAGATTGGAGTGGGGACGTAGGCCTGGAGTTCGGCTGAACATCGTCAACAAATTTTGTGTTTTATGTGCTTGTTTGTTTTCTTTCTCTTTCTCTCTAACTCTTAACTATTATGTTTTCAATTTAATAGTTGAAAACATACCCGTACAAATCTAGCATAATATAAGTGACTAAAATTTTATACACCAATTCAACCCCTCCTCTTGGTGTCATCCAGATCCTACAGTGATGACACTTGTGATGCAAGAGTTCGTGATGTGAAGACTTGCACATGACAAGAGTCTAGCTTGAGTTCAGCCTACTGAGTCTAATTAGTTTTTTATAGTTATTATATTATGTCTTTTCATTTATGGAACAATGTAAAAAGATATTTTATCTTGCTAGACTATTTTTATTTTAAAATTATTATTTTCACATATTATTGATCAATCTTTTAGTCAAAGTCAAGTCAAAGTAGTAATATCGTAGCATCTCCAAATTTATATTCTAACACGTAGCAGAGTGTGAATTTGGGGACATTATAATTATTATTTGAGAGCTCGTAGACATAAGACTCCAAAAAGTTTTTTTGCATCAATTTTCTTTTCATAGAATACTCCAAAAAGAATATAATTTAATGTTTAAAATAAGTTTAATTTGAATAAATTGCTAATTTCTTATAAGAAAGCAAGATGAAAAAAAATGCAAATCATGGAGCAAAGCGTTAACCTCTAGCAATAATTATAATGTGATAAAACAGTTGTTCTATTTATAATAGAATGCTAGGCACTTAGCATGGTCTTAACTTTATGATATAAAAGAAACTATGCATATTATATGAGAGAAATGGATATGCAGACCACATTGCTCTACATTGAATGTATAATGTCATTTTTTTTTCGTCTGATTAATTTAATAACTATTTATTAATTTATTTTATTATTTAAATAGTGTGTTTGATCGATATAACAACTTTTGAATTATTCGATGATCATGATCAAAATCCTTTTCATTATTTTTATTAATCTAACAGTCACAATTCCTTTAATTCTAGATATCACTTTAGATTGTCTGAACATATATTATTTTTTTTATTAATTAGATGATAATTTTGATCATTATGCATGATAAGAATACGTGTGCTATACATCGGATGTAGAGGAGAGTGTTATACACTGACATTTAACTCATATTATATATCTGAGTGTGTTGATATTTAAATAATCATGCTATTAATCGTGATCACCACATATTATGACCATGCATGACGTACTAAATGATGGAAAGATTCATGCTTTTCAGATGAAGTAATTAATGAATGATCATATAACTAAATAGTACTCAAAGTGAGCACTGATCACCATCTGTCTGATTCAGTTTAGCATTGAAAACTAAATTTGGTAAAAAAAGAAAAAGAAAAATAGGTAGAACAAATAAAACCAGAATAATCCGCTTGAAGTAGAAAGTCAATTGAACTCAACACATTTTTTGTTTCTAAGAAAAAAATATTATCTTATCCAAAAAACATGTAAAGCTCTTTATAATGGAAGCACTTTATAATGGAATAAGTTAGAATATGAGAATGACATATTGTGAGATGGAAAAAGGGAGATCAAGAAAGTTTAATGCAGAACAAGGAACAAAAATAAAAAAAGAAATTGCGATAAATGAAAAGAGAAGGGTGAAATAAAATGGAAGAGAGGATAACTCAGCGATGAAAGGAAACGGGAACGAAAATTTATCCAAGAATTCAGATAAAATATAAATAAAATCCATAATATATGAAATTAACATATTTAGTGATAATGATCGAAATGGTTTAATTGTTTTTACAATATTTTATATTTATCTCTTATCAATTTATTTTACGCGAGCTAAATTAAGGTTGCGTTGAGAGAGCTACTTAATTGAATTTCAAATTAACCTCGAAGACATGATCCGATTACTCAGATATCACTCAAATAACAAGCAAAAAAAGAAAAAAAAAAAAGGAAGCAGGTGCATGCGATAACATACCATCTCCACTATCCGTAGGCAAATCCTTCAAGTTCCAGACAGCATAACTTTCAAAAGCATTGAGCAGTGGGGGAAGAGTAGAGTTGGGTGCTTTAGCAATGGTGAAGTTAAAGAAACTTGGGTTCAAATTTGAGATAGACAAGGTATCCACTTTCAGGTACCGAGGGGTAAAACCTCCTTGCCACAGTTTGCCATTCAAGTATATGTCAATAACACGAGACTCATTGCTCCGCAGCTGTAATTGGATTAATTCAGCAAAGTGCAAGTACATGTTATAATGTACTGCATCATCTTTCGTATTATAATCGGGGATCAGGATTAGTTGGATGGATGATGAACCATTAGCAGGTGCCACTGCAGTCCGCATGACTGTGGACGGCACGTCGAAGCCATCACTCGGCAAGCTGTTAATAGTTGAGGAAGTGTTGACAACAACCCATCCAGAAGACTGGGCGAACCACATCCGATCATAAATATCATCTGGGTACCTAAAGAATGAGCAGTATAGTTAATTAAATGAAGTTGCTGCAGCAGTATATATATCATATATGCTTTGTATATTATTTCCACTAAATTATTCAATTTTTTTTGTTCAAATAATTTTTCGCTATATTCTGAATTAGGTTGCAGTGTACTGATTTCCGTGTAACTGCACATTATCACTTGTGCATGTGCAACATGTTACCTGTTTTTTTTTTTTTTCTAAAAAAACGAAGAACTTACTACTAACTAATATGACTTTATCAAAGAAAAAACGAATTAATTAGTGCATGTGATAACCCGCTATGAGTGTTATAAAAAAAATTGTTTGTTCAGCTGTTCACTTTTAGACAAAATTTTTTTTTAATAATTTGAACATATAAAGATATTTTCTGAATATACATATATAGTCCTCTCTTCTCTCTCTCTATTCCATCTCTTAAATGGTTAACATTTCAGCAGGGTACGGTGACACTTTACTTTTTATGGTTGTAGAATATTACTTTTCATTTACAATATATAGATGATATTGTTTCTTTCGTCGTCTCCTAGCTCCCTTTTTTTTCTCTATTTGAACATAATGTGTTGAAGTAACTAAACAATTTATAATGTAATAATTATTTTCTATAAAAGTTAAGACATTTTACTTACTTTTATTAACCTTCTATTTAGCAATACATAACAATTATGTTCACAAAAGTATCTCTAATGGAAATTTAAATTTGTTCCAATTTAAATTTTTATTCCACCCTCTTTCGATCCTAGTGTCCAAGATTAGTAGCATTCGACTAATTCAGAGTCTAACAATATTATTTGATTAAGTATTAGTTATAAGTGATAAAAACAAACCAAAAGTTTGATACTTCAATAATTTACTATTATTTATAATTACCATATCATTACAAGACCTTGCTTCGAAAGATATTTACCTCGTTGCCCGACTAGCGAGCGATCCCATATCATATCTGTGAAATGGAATGAAGTAGTTGGATTCATTCAAAGCACTGTACAGCAAAGGGTTCAAAAGTCTCAGCTCCAACGAGGATATGAAGGGCGTGCCGACGTCCTTGTTGACCAGGCACACAGGCATAGTTTTGGTGGAGGCCACGACCATGACCTCCATGCCATGAGTAAAAGATCCATTTTTTATCTCCATGGTGCCCAGGGGGATGACCCCTACGTAGACGTCGAACTGGGTAAGGGAACGATTCAGGCCGTCGTAGTTTCCGTACATGAAGCCAGCCCTGATCAGGTATTTGCTCCCTGGCTCGACAGGCAGGGAGTAGCAGTTCCTTTTGCCGGAGGGGAAGCTCCTCAAGTTCAAGTCCTGCTCTGCAATCTTGCTGGAGTTCATGTAGGAGCTGGAGATGTTGTGATTCTCCCCGGTGTCGATATATGTTGCATCCGGAACATATGTCAGCCCCGTAAGAGTATTTGTATAGTTCCCGTTTCCGGGATAGCCACAATCAATATTTAAGAAACCTGGAAAAGAAATTTCTTTTTCAGAAAAAAAAACAAAATATATTTTGTTATTAATTATGTAAGTTACAGAGGCATTGACCTTTATATATATATATATATATNTCAAATTTTTCTTAACTTTTTTTTTGTATTCTCTCTCCTCCTTTTGTTTTTTCTCATTTTCTTTTTTATTTATATTTTAACTTTGATTTTAATTTAAATTATTATCATTTAATTTTAGGTATTTAATTTTAATACTATATTAACACAAAAAAATAAAATAAAATTATTTTAGTGTAAATTTAACAAAATATTTTACATATAATATTTATCTTTTAATTTAAATTATAAATGTTTAATTTTAAATATTAAGTTTTAATTTTAACTAGCTCAATAATATAATTCTAAAATTATTTTTAGTTTAACTTTAACAAAATATTTTATGTTATTGTATAATTTTTCATTTTTAATTTAAATTTTTAATGTTTAATTTTAAACCTAAGTTTTAATTTTATACCAACTCAATAATATAACTTCAAAATTATTGATTTTTCATTCTTTATTCTTTTAAAAAAGATTGTATATATTATATAATATTTATCTTTTAGTTTCAATTATTAACGTTTGATTTTTAAATGATATATTTTAATTTTATACTAACTTTTATATATTAATGTTTATTTTTAATTTAAGCTTAAAAAATATTTTATATATTATATTAAGAGCCAATTTTATAATATTTATTAAGATTATTAAATAAAATTATATTTCGAACTAAATTTATTATTATTATTTATAATTTATTTATTTATCTAAATAATTAATTTTATTTTCTCGGTTCTCATGTGATTCATCCAAACACTCGTAGAATTTAACATTTTTAGTTCATCCAAATATGATTAGAACTAACCCGGAAAACTTCAGGTTTCACTTGTCAAACAGGGTCTTAAGTATCATCTATGTCTACTGAAGTAACACCTAAAGAATTATTTTAATCTCTGTGACAGTTTTTCCCCATGTTGTAAAACCCGGCCCGGCCCGGCCGGTCGGACCGGTGTCCGGGATCTAGAACGGGCCATGGGTCACTCAAAATCCGGGGTGCTAATTGGACTGCTTTGACCCGGTCAAACCCGGTCAAAATCCAGGTTGAACCGCTCAACCCGACGGGTTTGACCAACTCGGCCAAAAAAAATATTTTTTTCAGATAATAATAATAATAGAAGTTTAGTTTATTTTTTAAAGCTAAATACTATACTTTGTCATATAAGTAAGATTTAAAATAATTATGTTAAAAAATCAATCGAGCATATTAGTATTTAATAATTATCTTATTATTTATCTTTGATCATTAAGCACTATTATAAATTATGAATTAGAACTAAAAAATATTATATTATAATAATTAATAATATGTGCTCATGTATTTTGATTTTACACCTAATTTTTATTATAGTGACCGGACATGATCACTCCGTTTCTCTTACAATCTTTTTTTATATTAATTTATTAATATCCGGTTCGACCATCTGGTCCGACCGATCCGAACGGTCTGACTTGACTCGTCAAGCTATCCGAGTCGATGTCCGGGTCGGATTTTAAAACATTGGTTTTTCCATGGCCTTCTGTTGTGAAATTTACGAAACTTTGATTCTATTAAACCTGTGTGACCAGTTTTTCCATGGCCTTGTATTTCTGAAATGATTTAGGAACCTTTGATTCTATATTAGATCTATGTGACTGTTTTTTCCATGGCTCTGTGTTTTCTGAATTATAAAATCATACAGAAATATATTTAGACTTTTTTAATTGATCAATTTTATCCATCAGTTTTAATAATTATTATGCCATTTTATTTATTTATTATTGTTTAGAAACAAATTACGGAGAAAAGCATATATATAATACTTCTTCACAATTTTTTTGGAAAAAATATCAATAACTTATTTTCTATTAAACAAAAAAATTTCTTGATCTGAAGTAGTTGAGCCATAGATAAAAAAGAAAGATGCTATTGCTAGGTATGGAAGGATAATTAAGCAGATATATGTTCTACAGAAAAACTAAAAAAGGATACAAATCAATGAAAGGAGAGTACAGTGAATACATATACACCTGCAGATTGCCCTTGACAATGAACCGTCATCCCTGCCAAGATAAATGATAGAAGGAAGAACTCCATGAGCTCCATTTAAAGCCTGGCAATAATCTCCTTTCCTGAGAAAAAGCTTCAAAATGCAGCAAAGTTTTGAAACTTTAAAATAGCCTTTAGGTTGTCATTTTGGATTTGTTCAGTGACTTCTCATAAATAAAACAACAATCCATCACTTAGTCTTCGAATGCGCGTATGGTATTTACGTAAGATTGTGATTGTTTCCTGCACAGAGTTGAATTACGGAATCATAATTAAATTATAGGCCCAATGCAGCTCCCCTAAATTGTACTTTTCGTTCCTTTTCTTTGGACTCCATTATTTTTTCTTTTTGGAACTTGGACTCCATTAGAGTCCATTTCATGAGCAGGAGTACGAAGATTAGTCGTCACAAGTTTACTTAGATATATTTCCCTAATATATGTGTTAGATCTAATAAACTTGTTAGAAAAAAAATAATTGAGATAATAGAATAAAATCATCCGCTAACCGAAGTTGAGATGGAATATTAAGCAACTTGATCTTATCGAGTACGATTCTTCGTTAAATATTTTACTCGTCATAAGTAGGTGTGCGACCAAAAAATCATCTATTTCCGATGATAACGAGACCCAAGCTTAAAGAAAATATCTCTTCATCAATAAATATCGAGTAAGCCAACAGGATTAAACTCGATGATTAATGTTATATATTTTGAATCTGAGATGTTAAAAATTGTGAATATTTTTTAACGAATTAGTTATTAGGTTTTAGAATTCAAAGGATTATAATTATGTCAAAAAGGAAAAAAAACATATAAGAATAAGTCACGATTTAAACATTTAAATATAAAAAAATTATTTATTTATTTTCAAATAATCTATTTGATATGTTAGCTGTTGAATTTTATTTGATCATTTAAAACTTGAGTTATTAATTTTATTTTATTAGTTCTTAATTTAACAATTGAGATGTAAGTAAAAATAAAAATATAGTATGCTAAATATAAAATTAAGATTGGATCACTCTCATGCTTAGAAATATTTATTATAATTAATAACAAAAATAATATCAAGTTATCAAATAAAATTTAATAAGATAATTTGTGTGCTACACAAATAACATTGCGCAACACGTAAATGTTTTACACGCTCTCTTTCCACTATTAAATATATTTTGTTAAGAGTATTGCCACTAAGAAATATTTTTGTCTAAATAAGGATTGGTTAAATAAAAAAATAAAAAAGTACAGCTAATAGGAATAGAGTGACAATATGTGTGTAGTTTTTTTTTTCAATGCCAATAGTATACGCGTTCACTCAAAAAGTGATCCAACCCAAAAATCGGGAGGGACCTAAACATTATATTTTTTTACTTTTTTTTTAAATTTGTCCTACACATAATATAATTATGAACAATGCGGAAGCCAAATGCCCTCAAGATATCTGGATTCCTCCTTGTTTAAATACGCATTACGAGAGCACTACACATTTTAAAGAATGTTTATAAAATGGTGGGGCTAATACATAGGAAAAAAATTCAGAAATTTTGCAAAGATTCTAGTCTAATAAAAAGGGTAAATAGAAAATTAAAATGGATAAGAAGTCGTATCATTACAAGAAAATAGTGAATTTTTGATGAAAATGGTGGGGCTTTTTTTATTTTTTAACTAATATTTTATTATCTCTTAGAATTCTTTAGTTAATTAATTTGGTGTCTTATTTATGTTATTTTGTTGACTCATTAAAGCTCTTAATTATTATTTTATATGATAATTGTTTAATGTATTTTGTTATTTTTAATGTTAATGTTGAATGGTTTGCTATTTTATTCATTTACTCTTAATTTTTATTATTTATTGTTAGAATATATTGTTTAACATACTTAATTAATATTATTTGTTAGAATTGGTTTATAATAAATATTCATAAATTATTATTGTTTTTATTTATTTATAAATTTGCGGTAGAAAATATATTTTTCAAAAATTATGACGAATTTGATATCCGCCAGAATTTATGAGAGACCAAGGTTCATCTGAAATTTTGACGAACAAATATTCGTCAAAATTTTTGATGGAATCTTTGTCAATCAAAAATTTTGATGGACATAAACTCCGTTAGGAATCTAACAGATGAAAAATTTGTTAGAATTGTAATTCATTTGCAACAAGCATTTTTTTGACCACCTAAGTTCATCAGAAATTCGTATTTGTAATAAAATAATTGTTGCAAATTTGTAAATTTCTTTCAGTGCAATAAACTTGTGTAATAAGTATGAACTTACCATATATATTTTCCAATACGTGCACGTGCCATTGTTCGTATAAAAAAACTATATATATACAATATCTCTAACTCTAAATCTAATAAATAAATTGACAAACTTTATTTTAAATCCTATTTATTAATTTATGTTTTTTAATCACTCGTTGTCTTGCTAACATCCACAATATTCATTCTCTGTTGCATTATAAATTGTACAAAAAAAGAAGATTTGAAAAGATAAATAATAGAAAATAGTTGAAAAGTCTAATCATTTTAAGATTCCCTTTCAGCTTCCATTTAAAATATATTTTTTTGTTTAATAATATGAAAAATAAAGGTCACATGGATGTTGAGAATCAATACAAATAATCGCAAAGATGATATTAATAGGTTAATGAGCCAACGATTGAGATCAAAGAATAATAAATGAACAGATAAAAATAAAAAAAAAACAATAGGGAGGTGTTGTCCCACGTACGCTCATATGAAGCTCATGTACGTAGTCTATGCGTATTACGAATATTGCCATCATTATTATTTGTTTAACCATAAGATATCTTCGAGTATTTGGACTCTTTCATATCATAATCTTGTTTTCTTTGCTGTCAAGTATCACCCATTGGATATCACTAATCAGTTAGAAACGTAGCATTCGAATGGCAGCCGTAAAAACAGCTATTTTGTTAAAAAAAAATATAAACGACCGAATATAAATCGATAGTTGCGCGAAAATTTAAATTTCTTCGGATTAAATAATTAATTTATTGATAAAAATATTTTTATGAATGTTTAGGCAAACCACATGAGAATCTATAAAAAATATTATTTTTATATGACTAGATTTGTTGAAAGAAAAATTATAACAATAGCTTCTAATCATATATTTGACATAATATGGTAAAAGAAGTTAAAATCTTAATAATAAATAATAATATAAATTAATGATATTTATAATATTCTGTTAAACTTAAATTAAAAATAAATTTAAGAAGGGAATAATGGGACTAATAATTTCATAATTATATTATTGAGTTAGTATAAGTTAGAATCTATCATTATAATTAAAAACAAAAGATAATTTAAAAGATAAATAGTGTGTTTGACATTAAGGTAATAATATAAAAATATTTGATAAATATGGCAGTAAAATTAATTGATAATTATAAATGACGTAAATAGACTTAATAAATTAATATGATAAATCATTTAATTTTTAATATTATGTAATTTATAAAAAAATATGTGATTTATAATAATTATTTTAGAATAATATTTGTAACTAAATATATATGCATAAATAAAAAATTAAATATAATAATGTTAATAATATTTATAACTTAACAAGTAGCTATAATTATATACAACTAGGACACTAATAAAAGTTCTAACAAAAAGAGAAGAATAAGTTGGGTATAAAAATCTAATATCTATTTTTCATTCGTTAAATATTAATAAAAATAATCTCAATCAATCACTAATTGTTATTATATAAAATAATTTATCAAATACTTTATTATCAAAATAATAACGATTTAACCAAGTTAAAATTTTAAAGTCTATTTATTTTTTTTCCAAACAATAGTGAGAGGAGAGAATATTTCTTTTTGACGACGGCACATCACAAAATAGGATAATATTATGATAATCACATTACTTAATTGGGCATAATAAAAAGAAGAATTTATATTGGACATATATTCTACTTAAAATACGTGGACATACAACTAGTAGTCTCACAGAATGTAGAACATCATTTTCAAACCTTAAAAAGGAACGAAAATTTACTGGTTATATATTGATTACTTAAATTTATCCAACGTCTAATAACATTTATTTAGCCTGAATTTACTGGTAAAATTAATGCATAAGCAACGCTTGTTCCTGCAGCGTCTTCGGCCTTTGTACTCGATATTATCTTCAGCGCTTCCTGACGTCCTCCGCCTTCTTCACCAGCGTCATCCTCGCCAATTCAAGCTTCCACGCCGGCGGCAGAGACCTCCGGCCGGTGGTGTAGTTGTATGCCCACACCATCGCGAACACCAAGGCCACACTGAATCCCACAGCCAGCACGAACCCTGTCGCTGCCACGGCGACCGCCGCGAACGCCGGCGCCAGCAGGAGGCTTAGTACTATCAGCACCGGCGTCGAAAAAAGGATTGCCACCGCCAGCCCCGATAACAGCATCAGACCTGATAGCAGCAGCAGCTTGACGGCCATGGGTTGAGACGTAAAGAACTTTTCCAGCTGCACGATGAGCAGCTTTGGAAGCGCCAGCATCTTCGTCGGATCCTTGGCGATCATGACGGCTTTGCCGGCCATGTCTAGGCCGTTGAGGATGAGAGCGAGAGAAGAAAGGTGGGGGAGGAGAGGGTGATGCGAAGGGGGAGGAAGGCTGGGGAGAGGGTCGATGGTTGGTGGGCTTCCAGTGGTGGTGCCGCCATTGCTGCTCGGGAGGTGAGAAGAGATATTTTCCTGAAGGTCTTCGATGTCGGAGGGTAGAGAAGGAAGGTGGGGGAGCGAAGTGGTGGATGGGCTCCCTACGGCGCCATCGGAAGCCGGTGGATCCTGGTTCTGCTTCTGCTGCGTGTCAACGGAGGGGAGGAAAGGAAGGTGGGGGAGTGAGGCGATGGATGGGCTCTCGTCGACGCCATTGGAAACCGGTGGTACCTGCTTCTGCTCCTGCTGCGTCTCCACGGAGGGGAGAGAAGGAAGGTGGGGGAGCGAAACGGTAAACGGATTTCCGCCGGCGGCGGCGCCGTCGGTCGGGAGATAGGGAAGGACATGGTTTTGGAGGTCTCGGAGCGCAGCAGGAGCTTGCAAGAGTGGTTGCATGGCTGAAACTTGTGTATTGTGTGCGTGCTTCAGTTAGTAATAATAGCGCTTCGGTTTGCAAAATATGGATGTTTTTTTTGTGTGATCAGAATCATAAGATGTGCATGTTTTTTATAGGCAGTACGTTTGGTTGAAGTAGAGGAATTAATTTATTTATTTCAGTGTGATATTATAGCATTATTAGGGTCCAATAATTCATGCAATTTCTTACAGAAATAAAACGTGAGAAACGAGGAACACCTCTCATATTTCTGTTCGGTACAAATTTTAAAAATTTGTTAGCTTTGGGCAATTTTTTGGGCTTTTCATATGACATAATTTTGACCTGGTTACTTTTTTAAAATTTAAAAAGTATTATTCTTTTTTTATGAGATACGAATAAAATTGTATTGATTGACAATGACATTCAAGATGTTTAGTAAATATACTTTGAGAATAAAGTTTAAAGGTTGAATGACAAAAACATTATATATTTGAACTTTAGCGATTTGAAATTTTATTTTGAATATGTTCTCCTTCCTATGATTTTGAATGTTTTTATTTAAATTTTATATATAATCTATCATAGTTAATTCTTAATTCACTTCTAATTTTCTTTATCAACATAAAAAATATTTTGAATTGATTAATATTTATGTCATCATTGGCATGAAAAGATTTGATGTCATAGAAACAACATAAATTATAAAACAAAACATATATATAATGCAAAAATGTCAATTATGTTTTTATATTTGTCATGTTTTATAATTTTTAATTAGTTCAATCATTATATTTATCAAAAGAAATTTTATTAACTTCATAATCAAACCACTACGTTATCCATCACTATTTTACTTATCACTTATCCCTGGGCTAGATTACTTCTCTTAGTGAAACCCTTATCCACTAACTCGTAGAGTACGAATTCAAAGGGCAATCTAATTCCCTACTCTTAGTTAGTTGTACTCACTACCAATAATATAAAAAAGAAGTTAATTAGATTTTGCTCCCTAAACTACATTTTTTTTTTATTTCATTTACTAAACTTTTAATATTACTAGCTTGTTTCCCTCAAATTTTCAGATACTTTTACTTAGCCACAACTAATTAATATTACTAGGTTTTTCTTCCCTTAAAAATAAAAAGATGAAAAAAATCAAATTGGAACGTGAAATAAATGAGTGAGGGGGTGTGGTCCCATTTTTATTTTACATGAATAATAATATAATTTAGGAAATCAAATGAAAATATGTTATCTAATTTATATATGGGAACAAAATAGAATCAACTCTAACAATCTTAAAAGTATCATTATTAAAAAAGTTCAAATGTTATTTAAAGGATAACTTGGAATAAAAGATAAATTAACCCTAAAAAGTCTTAAATTTTTCGTAACTAAAATATCTTAAATTATTTGTAAGCCAACTTGAAATAATATATGGAGTAGATTATCACCTCTATTCTTCTACGCTCCTCTTTGAAATCTTTGAGCATGAAGACATGCATCATTTGTCTCTTCTCTTGAAGTGGGCAAACAAGCAAGGTAGAACATGGGAATGCTTTGAACCCTAAACCCCTAGTCCCACAAAGGTGACCTGTTCCTTTCTACTTGTTTACTACAAGCCAACAATATGATGCGTGACTTTCCTGTAATATATATATGGATCTTTACGAAAATGTTGGGTACAATGGTGGAGCCAAGGCTCAAATTAAAGGTTATATGCATCTTGAAATTTGTTGTGACTATAAGTAATAGTGTACACATTACAAATTAAATCAGAGAAAATAAACGGAGGATATATAGTCTGACATTGATTCTGTTTGCACATGGTTTTTTTTTCTTTTATGTTGTTGCGAATATCACTGGAAAAATATTTTTTTTAGAAATAATTAAAGTTTAACATTAAATAAAAACATAAAAAGTTAACGCAAAGGATTGATTACTCTGTAAAAATGAAATCTATTTTTTGTATTTTGAATGTCTTTTCATGTATATACAAACAATAAATTTATTGCCTTAATCAATATGTAAATGTACAACATCAAAAGAATTGTAAATTTCTTACAATCAAAGATGCGACGATTTTTTTTTATTGTGATATTTATTAATATATGATCGAGCAGATGTAGCTTTAGGTTGCCAAAAAATAAGTTTTCCTGAACTTTTTTATGAAAATTTGTTGAGTTTGAGTGAAAGACAACTTGCAATATTATAGAAAGTTGATGAAAGCAGTGATTAAAAAAAAAACTAGCTATCATCAAGTATACCATATATTTACCAAATTAATTTCTTGTCCATGAATTAAATTACCATGTAATATTGTAATAAAAAGATCTTCAAGCACGAGTATTTGTTAAATGTGTATATTACATCACATTCAATGTTTAAAGTTTTAATATGAAATAATAAATCTGAATTAGAACTCCTTCATTCTTTAAATGTGTTTTCAATTTGTGCATAATAGGATCCAAAACTAACAATATTTTGATAAGGAGAAGTGTTAGTTAATATTTTTAAATACGTTGTAACTACAAAATAAATAGAAAAAATATAAAAAAATTATGTAAATAGGAGTAATTAATTATTTATGATATTTTACACTTAATATATTGTATTTTTCATCCGATAAAAAATAATATCATACCTATTTGTAAATTAATTCATCATTAAAAGATATTATGATATAATAATTAAATATTTTAAAATTATATAACATTCAAATATGGCCTTAGTCTAAGTTTTAATAGGATGTCATGATTGATATGCTAACTTATTGGTCAAGCACTAATTTTCAAGATTGTCCAACCGGTTATGGCAAATCGAGCGCTTTAGTGGACGGGCGACGGTCAGATAGGCTCATTATATTTTTATTGCCCTTTTTAATATTTTTCCATTTTTTGTAATTTTTATGACATGTTTGGTATGGTAATAAGGAGTATAATAATTAGTAAAAATATTTTATATGATTGATTAATTAGTATTCGAATGAGATTATTAAATATAACAATTTACTATATTTTTTATTAAATATAATTAAGTATTTATTGGCATTATTTATTGTGAATAATTAATTGATATATTTCTAATTATTGATTTAAGTAATGATAAACAACTATAGTGCTAATTTTAATTATATAAATTAATATTTTTTAATAACATATAATTAGTCTTTATTCTATTTTACTAATAAAATAATTAATGACTAAATAATTACAATATTATATAAAAGACCCTCGCTGTTCAATTTCTAAGTGATAGCAAACATCAATTGTTTAAGGATCTCCTGAGTAATAGGGCCTGACTCTTTAAATTAACTATTGCAAAAACTAGCTTATTAATATTTTCCACTATTCTATTTTTAATAATATATATTTACCAAATAATTGTGATAATATAATAATTAATTAACATGTAAATCTGCTAATATCAAAATATTTATAATATTATATATTTCATTATTAACATAAATATATTTTGTGCAAAATTTAGTTAATAATAAAAGACTTATTAATTATAGACGACTATGTATAATTAATATTAAATTTGAATAAACAATAAAAAATTGTTCTTGCCAGTTATTGTGGTAACAAAAAGATTGATTTGCACAATTCGATATGTTTTCAAAAAGAGGGGGAATTATATTATTCTAAATATATTTGGACAAAAAAAAACAAGAATAATATATTTGTTCTCCTCTTATTGTTATATCAAACATATCCTTCATGTCTTCTAATTGTTCTCTCATTTGACTTGTCTTAAGTTTCTTCTTTTTATCAATGCATCAATCAAATAATACAATAACTAAGACATATATCATTATTTTCTCTTAACATAAAAAATATTCTAAAGTACCGCTTGTACTTTATTATCGATGATGGTATTTTGTATACTAACTATTATTTGTTGATATATACTATATGAATAATATTTTTTTTATATTTAAATGTAAATGAGACCATGGACGGATTATTGAATGATCCGTCAATTAAAGGATGGGTGTCGAGCTATTAAATATTTTATAATCAATTTGAAGATTATGCAAGCTAGTCATATGCCTATCTCACTTGAATTAGTTTTTTTTTGTTATCACATCGAACGAATGATCGAGTTGCTGGACATAGTAATATCATTACGCCCTTTTAGCTCTTGTTGTTATATTATTTTTTTAGTAATTATTTTTTCTATTTCTTAATAAGTTTTGTTTTATGAAAGAAGTAATTAGCATATAAATGATTTTTTCATACTTATTACTTATTAAGAAAAGTGAATAGAATTTTCAATGGGAAGACTTGAATGAAAAATCAAGACAAATTCAGGTATTAAAATTATGAAATTAATTATAATTGCGAGTTAGATGAGAAAAATATGTAGTTAAAAAAATGTTAAAAATGAAAATATGGAGAAGTTAAAAAAATTAAACAAGTGACAATGAAAATTTAATAAAAAAACATATATATAATATTAAAAAGAGAGTTGAAAAAAGGATGCTTGCTTTTGTATGTTACTAGATTATAGTAGGGGTGTAAGCAAAAGACAAAAATCTAAAAAGTCAATCTGATCCGACATATTTTTTAAAAAAACTTAAATTAAAAAAATAGATTCTTTTAGTTTTAAAAAAAGCATACGAGAAATTTGATGGAGACCTACATAATTAAACTTTTATAAATATTTGTATTATTATTATCTTTTGAATATTCTTAACATATATAAAATTACTCAATTAATGTAAAAGATTTGTGAGTAAATATTAAAAACATTATATAAGTCAAAAATACTAATATTATCATATATATGTAACATGTAATAGATGATAACTTATATAATAACATATTTTTTTAGTATTATCATAAATATAATTTTAGAAAATTATAAGGGTAAAAAAAACAATCGACAAAATTAATAATAGTTTTTAATTAAAGAAATTATAGAAAAAATAGGATAATTTTTTTACGTTAAAAATCATCCAGGCAGCATAACTTCACCTATAGAGCATGCAATTCCAAAAAATATTGTCCTTTAAACAAGTGACAATGAAAATTAAAAAAAAAGCATATGTAATATTAAAAAGAGAGATAAAAAAGTATGATTACTTTTGTATGTTACTAGATTATAGTAGGGGTGTAAGGAAAAGACAAAAATCTAAAAAGTCAAATCGAACCCGACATATATTTTTTAAAAAAAATCTTAAATTTTTAAAAAATAGATTGTTTTAATTTTAAAAATCATTCGGGGAATTCGATGGAGACCTACATAATTAAGTTTTTATAAATAAGTGTAGTATTATTATCTTTTGAATATTTTTAACATATATAAAATTACTCAATTAAATAAATATTAAAAACATTATATAAGTCATAAATACTAATATTATCATTTATATATAACATGTAATAGATGTTAATTTACATAATAAAATATCTTTTTAGTATTATCATAAATATAATTTTAGAAAGTTATAAGAGTCCAAAAAACACAATCGAACAAATTAATAATAGTTTTTAAATTAAAGAAATTACGACAACAAAATAAGACATTTTTTTATGTTAAAACTCATTCGTCCGCATAACTTCACTTGTAGATCATAATGCAAATCCAAAAAGTATTGTCCTTTAAATTATGGGAACATCACTTTTCAATTCATGTCTGAGGTGCTGAGATTCATCGATGTCGCTTATAACTATGACACTAAAAAGAAAAATGGTTGATGACAAAACATCATTGTTATAGTAGATAATCCAATGAGTAAAGCACTGGACGCGCGAGAATGAGCTCCCAAGAGAAGCTAGCCTCCATATCCACGTCCCCCACCGGCTCCCCATCCTTCCCTCCTAACTCAATCTTGGTCAAATGTCATAAGGGGCTCGCGCCCTGACCAACTCCGCTCCAGAATCTCATGCGAACAACTTTGTCGCCTGCAAGAATCCACAATAGAGGAGGTGGTTACTCCCCTTAGTGAAGTAACAGAGAGGCAGGAGGAGCTCAACACATGGTTGCTAGGGCGATTCTTTGGTGATGTCTCTGCTATGGAGCTACTCAAAGAGGAGCTCCCGAAGATCTAGATCCTGGAAGCGCCCCTAAGTGTTGTAGAACTCGGAAACTTCTACCTGCTCTTCAAGTTTAGCAACCTTAGCGACGGAGCTTGAGTCGTGACAGGGAGGGGGGGCTGGAACTTTCATGGGAGTTTTCTCAACATATCCCTCCTGAAACCATTCTTCAGGCCAGCGGACGAACATATCATCTTATCTCCCATTTGGATACAATTCCCTGATCTCCCCTACAAGTTAGGAAATGCAGATTCGATCAAAAGGATTGCATCCCATTTTGGAAACCTGCTCAAAGTCGATGAGCATATGTTCATGGGCGAGAAATGTAAGTTCGTCAGGGTGTGTGTGGAGATGGATCTAACAAAGCCCATCAAGGCACGCATCTGTATTAAGACTCTTGATAACAACATATTCTTTCTAGAGAGCTACATACGATAACCTACCTACATTATGCTTCAATTGCGGAACCAACAGACATCTGATATCTTCGTTCTCTTTCGCTAAATCAGATACCTTAGGTAACAATGACACTAAACCACTATGACATAATTTTGACCTGGTTAATTTTTTTTAAAAAAAAATATGAAGTGTTATTGTTACTTTTTTTATCATATATGAATAAAAATGTATTGAGTGACAGCGACATTCGAGATGTTTAGTAAATACATTTTTTGAGAACGAAGTTTAGAGGTTGAATGAAAAAAACTATATATTATGAAATTTTATGTTGAAGATGTTCTCCTTTCTATTGATTTTGAATGGTTTTATTTAAATTGTAGATATAATCTATCATAGTTAATTCTTAATTCACTTCTAATTTTCTTTATCAACATAAAAAATATTTTAAATTGATTAATATTTCTTTCAGCATTGGCATGATAAGATAATAATTTTAAAATAAATTATGATGTTTCAAAAACAACATAAATTATAAAACAAAACATATATATCATGCAAAAATGTCATTTATGTTTTATAATTTTTAATTAGTTCAATCATTATATTTATCAAAAGAAATTTTATTAAATTCGTAATCAAACAGCTATATTATCCACCACTATTTTAATTATCACTTATCACTGAGTCGGATCACTTCTGTTAGTGAAATCCCTATCCACTAACTAAAGTACTAACTTTGCTGTCATAGAGTACAAATTCGATAAATATTTTTTTAAGATTGAATTTTGGATAGAGAGGGCAATCTAATTTCCTAGTTTTAATTAGTTGTACTCACTACCAATAATATAAAAAGAAGTTAAATATAATTTTCTCCTTAAACTACATTTTTTTAATTTCGGTTACTAAACTTTAATATTACTCACTTTTTCTTCCCTCAAATTTTCAGATACTTTTACTCAGCCCCAATTAATTAAAATTGATTTTTAATTGTATATTTAATATGTTACCGTTATTTTATTTCATATATGTACTTTTTAAATAAAAAGATGAAAATATTGGGAGGGATTTAAACATTATATTTTTTATTTTTTTAAATTGGTCATATAATATAATTATGAAGAAAAAAATGGAGGAAGCCAAATTCCCTCAAGACGCATAATATAATTAAATTGGTCACATAATTATAATAATAGCTTCTAACAATATATTTGACATAATATGGTAAAATAAGTTAAAAACCTTAATAATAAATAATAATATAAATTAATCATATTTATAATTTAATAAGTATTCTGTTAAACTTAAAATAAAAAATAATCTAAGAAGGGAATAGTGGGACTAATAATTTCATAATTACATTATTGAGTTAGTATAAGTTAGAATTTATCATTATAATTAAAAAAACAAAAGATAATTTAAAAGATAAATATTGTGTTTGACACCAATAACGGATAGTGATTTAAGATTGGATAAAAAATTATTTAGCGAACAATAATTAATATTTAGCTATTCATTAAGGTGATAATAAAAAAATGTTGGAAAAATATGACGGTGAAATTAATTGATAACTATAAATGATGTAAATGGGCTTGATAAATTAATATGATAAATCATTTAATTTCTAATATTATGTACTTTTAAAAGAATTACATGATTTATAACAATTAATTCGAAATAATCTTTGTAACTAAATATGCATGCATAAATAAGAAATTAAATTAAAAATTATATGTAATAATGTCAATAATATTTAAAAGTCAATAAGTATCTGTAATTATATGCATATTTAAAACGCTAATAAAAATTTTAATAAAAAAAGAATAAGTTAAGTATAAAAATTTAATCTCCATTTCTTATTCATTAAACATTAATAAAAATAATATACCACTCAACCCTTAACTGATAACATATAAAATAATTTATTAAATACTTTATTATCAAAAGAATAGCAACATCACATCACAAAATAGGATAATATTATGATAATCACATTAATTAATGGGTTCAAAGAAGGTACTCCCTAGTTAAGTATGGAACATCATATTACCTACATTATCAACCGTAGGATGTTAAATCTACGGTGGATATTGAATTTTCTCTCTCTTATTTTTTTTCTCTCTCCTAAATCAAACCACCATAAATTAAAGATCCTACGATTAGAATCTTAGATAATATGGTGCTCACTTCTTAGGAGCACCTTACTTGAGCATTCTTAATAAAAGAAGCATTGGACATTTATTCTGCTCAAAGTACGTGGACATACAACTAGTAGCCGATCACAAACGTAGAACATAATTTTCAAACCTTAAAAAGTAATGAAAATTTACTGCTGATATATTAATTACTTAAATTTATCCAACGTCTAATAATATTTATTTAGCATATACAAAGGAACCCATTGAGCAGTTAATGCATAAGCAACGCTGGTTCCTGCATCGTCTTCGGCCGTTGTAGTGGAGGAGGCCTTACTCGGTATTATTCTTCAGCGCGTCCTGACGTCCTCCGCCTTCTTCACCACAGCCATCCTCCCCAAGTCATGCTTCCACGCCGGCGGCAGAGACCTCGGGCCGGTGGTGTAGTTGTACGCCCATACCATCGCGAACACCAACGCCACACTGAACCCCACAGCCAGCACGAACCCTGTCGCTGCCACGGCGACCGCCGCGAACGCCGGCGCCAGCAGGAGGCTTAGTACTATCAGCGCCGGCGTCGAAACAATGATCGCCACCGCCAGCCCTGATAACAACATCAGACCTGATAGCAGCAGCAGCTTGACGGCCATCGGTTGAGACGTAAAGAACTTTTGCATCTGCACGATGAGAAGTTTCGGAAGCGCCAGCATCTTCGTCGGATCCTTGGCGATCATGGCGACTTTGCCGGCCATGTCTAGGACGTTGAGGATGAGAGCGAGAGAAGTCCCACAGCCAGCACGAACCCTGTCGCTGCCACGGCGACCGCCGCGAACGCCGGCGCCAGCAGGAGGCTTAGTACTATCAGCGCCGGCGTCGAAACAATGATCGCCACCGCCAGCCCTGATAACAACATCAGACCTGATAGCAGCAGCAGCTTGACGGCCATCGGTTGAGACGTAAAGAACTTTTGCATCTGCACGATGAGAAGTTTCGGAAGCGCCAGCATCTTCGTCGGATCCTTGGCGATCATGACGGCTTTGCCGGCCATGTCTAGGCCGTTGAGGATGAGAGCGAGAGAAGAAAGGTGGGGGAGGGGAGGGTGGTGCGAAGGGGGAGGAAGGCTGGTGAGAGGGTCGATGGTTGGTGGGCTTCCAGTGGTGGTGCCGCCATTGCCGCTCGGGAGGTGAGAAGAGATATTTTCAGGAAGGTCTTCGATGACAGAGGGTAGAGAAGGAAGGTGGGGAAGCGAAGTAGTGGATGGGTGCCCTACGGCGCCATTGGAAGCCGGCGGAGCCTGGTTCTGCTTCTGCTGCGTGTCAACCGAGGGGAGGAAAGGAAGGTGGGGGAGTGAGGCGACGGATGTGCTCCCGTCGACGCCATTGGAAACCGGTGGTACCTGCCTCTGCTTCTGCTGCATCTCCACCGAGGGAAGGGAAGGAAGGTGGGGGAGCGAAACGGTAAGCGGGTTTCCGCCGGCGGCGACGACGTCGGTCAGGAGATGAGGAAGGACATGGTTTTGGAGGTCTCGGAGCGCAGCAGGAGCTTGCAAGAGTGGCTGCATGGCTGAAACTTGTGTATTGTGTGCGCGCTTCAGTTAGTAATAATAGCTCTTGATGAGTTGTATGTTTCTCAGCTGAGTTAATTGATTATGAGTACGTGTATATATACATGGTAGTTAGTTACTACAACCAGTATTTAGTGCCGGTTGAATAGGATTGGATGGGTACATGTTGAGGTTAATGGAACACGTATAGCGAGAGGAAGTGTCCGTTGAATGTTTTTTCATGTATATATATACAAATAATAAATTTATTGCCTTAATCAATATGTAAATGTACAACATCAAAAGATTTTGGAAATTTCTTACAACCAAAGACGAGATAATTTTTTTTATTGTGATATTCGTTAAGATATGATCAAGCCGATGTAGCTTTAAGTTGCTGAAAAATAAGTTTTTGAACTTTTTGACGAAAATTTGTGTAGTGTGAAAGATAACTTGCAATATTAAAGAAAGTTGATAAAATGAATGATTAACAAAAAGAACTAGCTACCATCAAATATATTGTATATTTTACCAAATTAATTTCTTTTCCATGAATGAAATTACCATGTAATATTGTAATAAAAATCTTCAAGCACGATCATTTGTTAAATGTATATATTACATCAGATTTAATGTTTAAGCTTTAATATAAAATAATAAATCCAAACTAGAAACTCCTTCATTCTTTAAATGTGTTTTCAATTTGTGCAGAATAGTATTCATAACTAACAATATCATAATAAGGGGAAGTGTTTGGTTTGAAAATACAATTTAAAAAAATAGTAATATAAAATATATTATTCTTGTCTATTTCAAAATTGATCGAGTTAGTTATTGTGCTTGGATTGAAGTGAATAAATATTTAAATTTTATATAACATTTTGAGAACGAGTAATTTTAAGTATATTAATGCATATATATTTAATAATAAATAATTTTATTTCATTTTTAATAATATATAATTGATTACTATGTATGATTTTCAGTAATTAACAATGATTTATTAATTTGTAATGTAATTTTATTTATATACTTGCACTATATAAAGAAATTACAAATATCTAACTATAAATAATTATCAATTATTATATTAAACAATGTAAACATATAATAGCATGTGGTCAAAAAGAAGGAAAAAATGAAATATGATTTACAAAGAAAAAGAAAAAGTGGAATAATGCTATTTTCGACAATGATTATAATATGTATTCTCTTTTCATGATTAAAAAAAAGAGTGAGATTGTAATTTTGTTAGATGATTTTAAGGGAAAGAGGTATGTTCCTATTTTAATTTATGTTTGGCATTAAATATTCTACTTACTCACCATTATATCCATCTTTCAAACAGCGTCTAAATATTATTTTTGTAACACCCAAAGATTTCATAAAATAAAAAAATAATTTATAAAAGAGTAAAAAGAAAGATATTATAAGATAAGATGTAGTATGATTACGATTAGTAAAAGAATAAGTAGGGGTCAAAGTCATATTATTATCTTAATATTTTAATATCTAATCATATCCAAACTAATTTTAAAGTACTCCTAATCATAAAGAGATATACATAACTAAGTTAACTTTGACTAGGATTATGTCTAGCAAAACCCTTGTAAATAGAGGGTTAGAGGGGGAGAGCGTCAAAATCTCTCAAGTCTTAAGCATCTCTCTCTCTCTCTCTCTCTCTCTCTCTCTCTCTCTCTCT
>LTAE01001327.1:0-57645 GCA_001647135.1 Pontederia paniculata | reverse complement strand
TCTTACGATCTTATCCGATCCTATACGATCTCAAATAAATATTTTAATTATTTAAAAATAGTAATTTTTATAATTTTGATAATAATAATAATAATAATAATAATGAATATAAATAGAGTTCAATAGATTTTTCTTACAAGTTGATCAAATTATGATCTATTGAATTCTAATTCAAAATTTGAGTGCAAAAAAAGAGTTAAAAATATATATTTTATATTAAAATATATTATTTTATTAATGCATAGGATCTTACGATTCTCGATCCGACCTTACGATTTTCGATCTTATGACCCCCTTACGATCTTACTTAAGATCTCGATCTTGACAACCTTGTACCCAACAATGCTTGTTTATCTCCACCACCACCAATACCTGAAGCATCTTTGTAATGATTCACAAGTGGTAACTCAAAGGACTGCCAATGATGCTCGAACTTCATACAATGAAGATGCATAAACATTATCCCTTCCCTTCGTACTCCAACATCGTGAACGTGCATCTTCTTTTTTTATCCGTATTCAAGCAATGAACTTCCTCGAGAGGTCAACCTCGACACACATCCGGGCAAACACTTTCTCTTGTGTCGTCGTATCATGGTCCGCTCAAATCGGTTTACCTATATCCTCTCGCAGCCTCTAGTAGGTCAGACTCATTGTAATTCTCCATTGCTTAGTCTAGAGATCTTAATTGACACAATCACACACTTGATTTGTGCCTTGGCCAAGTTGAATTATGGCGTCCACCACCTAATTGTTAGATAATTCCCTACAATAGACCATGCGACCATCGTGAATCACCCATGTGCAATCCTTTTGTCTATCAAATCTAATCACGAAGAAATCACATCCAAGACTCACCACCTTCATTGTCATCATCGGTTGTCATAGTGCCTTTGAGCGAGTACATAGGCTTATGTACCTGTGAGTGTTCTTCAAATCTTATAGAGTTGATGGTAGCTTGTGAAGACGATTTCACACCCAAAGCTCTCCTCTAAAGAGGATGATGAGGACTTTTCAAACCTTGCAAACATCACTACCAACCAAAATTCAGAAAAGGCAAAAGCTCAACAACTTAGCAAGAGATTCCTCATGCCATATTCTTGAATTGTTCTTGCGGAGAAAGGGAGCACATGTGTCAAAAGGAGAGAGGTGGATCCTACGAGTATAAAAGATAAAGGAGGACAATTTTGGATGGGGTTTCACCACTATCGAGAGGGCATGGCGGCCATTATTGTAGGTTTGAGAAAAGTTTAACATCGAAGGAGAGATCCATAGCTGCAACTTTGTTGGTTGTTCTTTTTTCTGATTGGTTGTTTATCTCGTGAATGATCCACTTCTTCTTTTACTGCATTCAATTATTTCTATTATTTTTCATCCTTAAAACCCAAAAATATATTAGTTTTATTTTTTAAATTTTTGCATTGTTACTTACACTACAATTTGAAAACCATTATTATTTCCATCGATTTGATTTAATAGAGACTAAAATAGTTAAGTGAACTATCTTTAATTCTTTTGTGAATCCGACCTTAATACACTACAAAGAACGTTGCACACTTGAAGTTGTAGTTGTATGTTTAGAATAATATTTTTAAGATTTGTTGATCAGATTTGTTCATTGACCCAACCTCATGAATTCACACCCTAATTCCAATGTGAAACCTAAAGCTGGGCCTACTTTTATACACCACACACGTCATCCTGTTACACACCACACACATCATTCCACCATCATCATATATTATCTTGTACAAACAAAATTAACTTTTGTTATTGTTTATTTACTTAATTGAAACTTATTTATAATTATATTATATTGTTAAGGTGATTTTATTTTTTAATAAATAAATCACCTGACCATGATCACTAAATTTAATCTAGTGTTCAAATAATTACTCAACTAGACAAAAATGAAGCAATTCAATATCGTTAAGCAAATCAAATTAGGAGAGAAATAATAATTATTGCCTAAAAATAAAGAATATGATTAAATTTGGATTAATATATATTAGACTAAGAGAGCGTATTTTTATAGCTCAAAATATAATAAAGATGTCTTTTGGCATATAGAAGGCATATACAAAATAAAATATATAAGATATAATAGCAAATAGTTTCGATGTCCGGGTCAGGCACGAAGTGAGTGAAAATTTAGCGGGGGACGAAATGTGAAAATTCATTAAAGTAAAAAATAAATACTCTTTTAATCATTATTATGTATGTTTATAATGAAAAAATAAACTTATGTCAATTCATTGCATGGCATAATTGCAAAGTCATATTAGAAACAATTAAAATAAAGAATTAACATATATCAAAATAAGAATAAACTTATGAACAAATTTTGAATTTAATCACAAAAAATATTTTCTAACCGTGTCAAATTAGTGATTGAGGGAGACAAAAGATAGAGAATATGGAGGAATTTTTTTCGAAAGAATTAAACTGAAGAATAAAGTGGATTAAGTAATAATATTAAAACTCGGATGTCTTGGTCATCAGCATGCCTTGATTTTAAAAAAAAATTGTGAGTTTAACTAAAAAGAAAAATAAAATAGAATTGCTAAGAAAACTAAAGTTGAGATGAAATATTATTATTCCATATATAGTATTCAATTAATTTGAATAATTAAATTGATATCCTCGTCTCAATTATAACTAGAATTAAAACTCAAATTAAATATTTCACATTACTAGGAATTACAATTAAAAGACCGATGATTTAAATATTAATGTGATAAATCATAAATACATTAGGTAACCTGTTTATTTATAAAATTCTATGCAAAACATGATAAATTTGATTTTATAATGATTTAAGGAATTAAACAAAAGTTATATGCATAGTTATCTAACTAAATTTTATATGCATATTATATATGTATATACATATACATTAAAGAAAATCAAAATGTTAACGGTGGGTGGGGTGGGGGATGGCGGCTTAGTGGGTCTGTCCCTGATCCGAGTGTTATAATATTTTTTTAACCATTTGAAGTGGACACCTTTCAACTTCTTTATTTTTTATGATATAATAAAAAAACAAATTAGTGATTACTGATTTATTTATAAAAAAATAAATCATTTATATAATATAATATAAATAAGTTTCAATTAAGCAAATAAAATAATAATGTATGTTTTGTCCTTAAAGATAATATGCACAATGTATATAGAATTAAAAAAAAACATTGTTTAGTTAACATACTAAACATTATTGGGAATCTTGCTATTTTCTTTTTGGGAAGGGTCAATAAAGTTATTTATTGATATAAAATAGTTATGATCAAAATAAGTAGGATGAAGTGACGTTAAGATTTGAGTAGTGATATTATGGATGCTATAATATGCACCCCCTATTAATTCATGAGGTGCCAAAATATATTGAGTTAATGTGCCTCTATAATTCTATCTTTTCAACATACAGTTATTAAAAAAAGAAATAAATAGAACATTCTAAAGAAATATTTAGAATATGACATTCCCTAATTTTTTAGATAAATTATCATTTTTTATTTTTTACGGTCACAATTGAAATAAAATTATTGAGTAGCTCATATATTAATTAACATGCTTAGTGATTGATGTAAGAATAGCATATAATAATAAATAAGTTATGACAAATAAATTAAATGAATATAGTATTAGGAAAATTGTAGGTCATAAACATGATCAAATTTACTATTTAACTAATAAATTAACTGATAACAATTATTAAGTTAGTTAAACATAAAAACAATACACTCTGGGACGACAAGTATTCGATAAAAATATTTTCTTGAAGACAGAGCTAGTTTGTAACTGAGATAACAGGTCTATCGACTTTGTGAAAATACTTTGTATCTCAATCTTAGCGAGTTTCATCTCGATTTTTGGAACCATATGATATCTTCTTGCACAAGGACCCCTTCAAGCTATGATGATTAATTTGCTCCTAAGCAATACAGAAAAAGGATTTGGACATGTTTGGAAGGCACATTGGATGCCTCTCATAGGAAATCCTTACAGTTACTGATCACGCCCAAAACCTCTTTGTTCCATGCAGAGATTTTTTATATGGAACTCGAGCAAATTCTTGTCCAGGGTGTTTGAGCCCTTAGCCTTCCCCTTTCAAGCCTCCTAATTTGTTATATCCAATTTGCACTTGGCCCCCTACTTTGTATTCCTTTGAGCGATCCATGACCCGCTATCATTTTCATTTTCACTTGACCCTCTAATTTCTCGCATCTCTATAATATCATTTTTGGACATTGCACTAACATCTTGCATCGACATGTTGTCTATTGTCAACATGTGGTACCTCAGTACCTGATACTTGTTGATCTTTTCGAGTTTTGAACCTCAGTATGAGCCATAGATTTTGATCTCGGACATACGTCGATGATTGTACCAATGTCTGTGTTGATGCTCAAACTTCCCAAAATGAAGACTCTGTGTTGATGCTCAAACTTCCCAAAATGAAGACGATTATCATTATCCCTTCGTACTCCAACATCGTGAACATGCACCATTTTTTTTTCTGAATCCAAGACATGAACTTCCTCGAGAGGTCAACCTCAACACACATCCGGGCAAACATCATGGCCCGCTCAAAATTGTTCACCCATGGCCTCTCATAGCCTCTAGTAGGGCAGACTCATTGTAATTCTTCATTGCTAGTCCAGGGGACTTAGTTGACACAACCAAATTACTAGTCCAGGGCAGACTCATTGTTATTCTTCGTTGCTAGTTCAGGGAACTTAATTGACACAGCCACACACTCTATTTGTGCCTTGGTCGGCTTGAATTCTGACGTCCACCACTTGAGAGACCACGGGGCCGTCGTGAATCACCCATGTGCAATCCTCTTTGTCTATCAAATCTAGTCAAGAAGAAATCACAACCAAGACTGACCGACTACATAGGCTTGTGTACCCTGTGAATGTCCTAGTACCTCGACGATGAGTGCATCGTGCCAAGGAGCACGGAACTATCTATATTGTTCTTTGGAGAAGCGCATAACAAATCCAACCAGTTGATGATCCTTTGGCCCCTCTTCACCATCCTCATTGCAATCATTGGATGACAAGTCATCCTCTCTATAAAAAAACACTCTTCATATGGTTTATCCACTTCCCTATTGTCACTAGGGAATCTTCTCCCAGCGGAGGGAAGTCCTCCATTAGGATTTCATAGTTCTTGGAGGGGTCCTCCATCCTATATTTACTTCACACGAGATGCCCTTTGGACTTTTGATGCTCCGATGGGAGACCACTTGACTGTTTCAGGGAAGATAAAGTGGTGATGTGCAAAAAGAAAGTGTCAACTAGAGGGTTTGAATTTAGATGCTGAAATATTCAGTAGTTAAGGTGAGGTAAAAGAAAATACATAGGTAGACTACTAGTCGGGAAAATGGGTGTGTAACAAAAGTTAAGCCCAAACTCCTGCCAACTCATGCTGAACGCTATGGTCATCCATGATAAAACACTACAGAATCTAATTCGATTTCTATTGTGAAATATACCTATGAATCCTTGTAACATAAAAGAAGAATGATAGTCATACTTTCCCCTTAGCTTAATCACGGTAATGATGTTAAATATAACTAAAATAAAATTTACACGGTGGTGGGAGGAGGGGAAGCGGAATTACTCCCAGATAGTCATGGAATAAACCGCAGTAACAAATAGAACACAAATACGTTAACAGCAATCTAGTTTATTCAATTTAAAAAAAAAAACACAAATAAAATTGTTAATCATGTGGCATGCACCTACACCCTGTTATAGGCTACTGACTTGTTGAACAGGCGTCTAATGTAAACAACCTGAAGACCACTTGCAATTGCCAGCACCAAATACTCCGTTATAGTGTAGAAGACAAGGCGCCGTCTGGTGCTCTCATTAGCTGCATTTGTGAGAAATTTTAAACATTAAATATAACAACCAGGACATTATATGATAATCATCTCACAAGATTCTATGCTGTCATCATAAGATGACCTACAAAAAAAATGCAAATACTAGCGGAGTGTCTGAAATATTTCATTTATGGAAGACTACCCTGCAGCTGGTCTGGACACTTATTGTCGTGCTGCTGCAGGGCCTGGACACAAATGGTCTCCCCAGCAGCTTAAGAAAGTAGGCTTGATCGAACAGAATTAGTTGCATTAACAAGATTGGCTGTACAAAGTGCGATCCAAAACTGAGGTTTCTTTAGCATCACATTTCGTCTTTTCAACAAAGTATAACCAACTTTCACGTCTCTATATCCTATTCTGTGGTACCAGAAATTATATGGTAGTTACTTTGATGCAGCACCATCTTTGTTACACATAAAGTTTGTTAATAAAATTGGCTGCACGATGTGTGATCCAGAAGCTGGTCTTTATATGGTCCCATATTTCATTTTTTCAACTAAGTATTCTACATCCTACGTACAGAGACTATAAAAGTAGTTTCTTAGGTGCAGCACCATCTATGCTAAGCACAATCATGGAAATTGAAGACTAACAATTTGTTATAATACTTAGTGATCACTTATAATTTTTAGCTCATCAAGAATTACTTTGAAACCAAGAAAAATCCAATTTTTTGAATCCACTTGACATAATAAAGAACCAAGATAACTATCAGATAACCACTACCCTCACATCAACCTAATTACATGAAATGTATTGTAGCTTACTGTGACGGTGGCGTGCTTCACGTGCTTTCAGATACTTCTGTTCTGATGTGACAGATTCCAAAGCTTCTCTAAGCTCTGCAATCTTCACATTTATAGGATCCAGGTGCTCTGCACGAGAAAGGACACAAATATATCATATATGACAAAAATATTAGAAAGAAGAGTAATGCATCCGCTTGACACAAAAAAATGTTAACGCCACTATTAGATAGATAAATCATAAGAAAATTGAATTTTCATTTACCAGGAAGTTGAAACATGGAAGTAATGAATGAATATCAATAGTATTTGAATGATCATTATAGACAGCTAGTGCCGGTGGCAATTTCATACAGAACATGCATAATAAACTGATCAACTAGATTATCTAAAATTACAAGTTAGTAGAAAGCAATTTCTTCACAACAAGGGAAGGATTTGTTGGAGTACCATCCTTAGCAAGGTCGTGTTCATTTGGAATGTGACCAACATGTATGTAGAATGACACAGTCTCTGGTGTTCTGTTTGGATTGTGAAAACAGAACTTGTACATTCCAGCCCTTGGAGCCTTAAACTCAAATTTGTCACCAGAAGTTCCTTTTATTGAGTGCACAGTATTGCCACCAGGAGATGACACCTAGATATTTTTTAAAATGTTTAGGCAAAGAATTTGGCAGAATGACGAAAATATTCATAAATCATAATAATTTTCCAAAATTAGAAAACTAGAAAACTAATAAGAATTTTTGTTTTGAAAAGAAGAAAACTTGTTCAACATTTTTTACTCGGTCATAAAATTGCAAAGTCCCTAGAAACAAAAACTTATGACAAAGATATTCACATAATGCTTCCAATAACTGACATAAGTTGGGTATCAGCGGTATACATGAGTCCATGCCGAAGAGTATTTGGCTCCTAAGTGTTCGTAAACTGATTTTCGAGCAAATTACGCTCTCAAAATTGACAAAATAGAACAAAACAAAATATGTAAAAGGAAACAAATAATAAAAATAACTAACCAGAACTCATTTGGTGATCAGAAAAAAAAACAGTTACTGTTTTCCTTTATTTTGACAGTGAAGGTTGTGTTGTTTACCAATATCATCCATGCATCTACAAGCATGTATTCTAATTACTTATTCTAGCACCTTCCACTTTATAGATAATATTAGAGAAGTGTGAAAAATAATTTTTTTTGAGAGGAGAAAGTGTGAAAAATATTCATTTTCAAATATTTAACAGGATTTCGCACTATGACAAAGTTGTGAAAATTTCTTGACAAAAAAAAACACCTATCTTCTTTTAAAATTAACATGTGATAGTTTGCAATTTACAAAATGTTAGAACAATTCATTGTTATGATATTTCAGTAGAATATACCTATCAGGCTACTATAAGATCCAAGCAATTTAAAGACAATGGACAATGAATGACAATTTTATTACCAGATACGTAATATGAGGAAAGAATGCATCATATATCCTTATATCATAAAATCCAGGCTTATGTTAAGCAAGAAAACATTAAATTATCCATTAAACTCCCTTTTACGGAGTAATGCAGACCTTAACACAAAATTCTCGAAGCAAACGCGTACACTTTATCATATTCTCAAAACGCAGAATAAACAAAGAAAGACTAAAACTTTACTCAACAGAGGAACAAAAGCAGACAAATTGTCTCGAACAAAATGTTAATAAATCCAATAAGATCGTAAACCAAAACTCCTCCATCTAAATCCAATATTTCAACACGGGAACTACCAGAAAACCCCAAAACGTATACTACGACAGAGGAATCGGGATCGCTCACCACAAGATCGATGCCGGGGTGATCCGAACCCCAGAAGATATCGTGATCCACCACGACGAAGTTGCCGGAGACGGTGTCGCCGTCGTAGAGCACAAACTCGTAGACGCACTCCATGTCGGTGACAGTGACCGAAAGGGCGGCGAGGCGCAGCGGGGAGCTCAGGAGGAGCACCAGAAGCAGCGCCAGTCCTGCAGATCCGATCGATCTCCTTCTCCCTTCCATGGATTCCGGCCGGAATCGACCAAAATCTCAGGATATTGGGGTCGAATTCGTACGTCGATCTGGGAATCGAGAGTTAGGGTTTGAGCAAAATTCCCGATCAGGGATGACGAGAAAATGTCTCTTTACGTTGTGTCGTTAACGTTTACGATAAATTTGTTATTTGTTCTCTTTTGTTTTTGGGTTTTTTGGTCAATAAATTTAAGTTCGCGGGCGATTTAGTTGTCCCTGTTCTCCCGAACTATCCGTTTATATGACATTTTAAATGATCGAATTAATTCAATATATATATATATATATATATATATATATATTAATTCGTAAAAAAATATAATTAGTCTAATGATGACGCATAAGTTTAATATTTTTTATTGAAATTAGTTTAATAGTTAAAATATAAATGCGACGCATGATAATACTTCTTAATCATCTTTCCATTTAAACTATGGTCAAATTGAAAAGCTTACTTCTCAATATTATCTAATCATTTACATTACCTAATAAAAAAATTATCAACTATTAAGTTATTATTAATTTACATTATCATATTTATTATCTATAAATAATATAAGTGATAATTCGAATTATCATATTTATTTATATAAATGATTACTAAATAATATACATCATTTTATCAAAATATTTCTTTATAAATATTATTAAGATAAAAATTATGTATTATTGAATTGAAATTTATCAATTTAAATTATAAACTCACAAATTAATATATTTAAGTAATTAATATCCTTCAAAATAAAATATAATTATAACTAATAATAATTAATAAAAAAATTAGTCTAATTAATAATACTTATAATGAATAATTAGTGCTATATTTTTATTCACAACTTGATAATAGTAATATATAATATCATATAAATATTATTTAAATAATATTTATTATGACTATTATTTTTTTATTATTATTTGTGTTATTATTATATGATGATTTATTTATTTTACTATTTTATTTATGGAAAATTTAGAAGGACAAATATGAAAATTAAGTATAAATAAAATTAGGGTTAAGCAAAATCGGGACCCGGTCCTGAACCGATTTTGGCTGGGTCTCAAAAAATAAGACCCGAACCCGATCCCGGTCGGGTTCGGGACCGAGTCGTCCCAAATTAATCGGGAATAAAATCGGGATGACCCGATTTTTATTTTTTATATATTAAAATATATTTTAAAAATTATAATATTATTAATATTAATTATTAGTAACTATAAACTCTTCTTTTATTATGCACTAGCAATAAAATCAGTTTATATATTAAATATTTAAAATAAAACTTATAATATATATATATATATATTATAATATATTGATATAATATAATATAAGATAACTAGGTCGGGACTAAATCCAGATTTCTTGAACCCAGACTCGGTCCCGACTCGGATCGGGTCTGGTTTTCAAGTCGCTGGACTCGGTCCCGACCTGGATATTTTTCGGACCAGAAATATTCTCGAAAAATAGGGTCGAACCGGATCGGGATGCTCGAGTCGGTTCGGGTCATACTCAGTCCTAAATAAAATTATCACTTGTGTGGTAATTTGAATATAGTAATATGAATTATCACTTTATATGCAATTTGCATTACTAGGTAAAAGTTGTCTACAAATTAGAATAAGTAAATAGCGTAATCTAGTGGGCCCAAGTAACTTTAAGTTTAAATTATCAGTAATCTATAAAGATTACCATGAGGAAAACACCTCCTAAGTTCAAAAATTGAATACGAGATCTTCACTAACTCAGTGTATCAACTAAATTTAATTAGTTTCTCTTGTCCGTTGATAATAAGAAATAAAGTTGTTTCTTTTTACACACATGACCTTTGACTGCTTTGTCACTTCACTTTCTTCGATGTTGATTAATTTTTATGTATTCTTTCTTTAACAAAATTATCTCTCTCTCTCTTTCACTCACTCAATCACTTGCTTGCTCACTATGCAACACAAGAAACACACACTCACCATCTGCCGAGCTAGTTGTTTGCACAGGCATGCTCGTTTACACGAGAACTCGTGCAGTAGTTGAGTTATCATTTGCCAAAACTCGTAGATCCTCTATACGAGTTCACCATTTGCAAGTTCACGTTTAAGCTCTCTTCTACACGATACTCTTGGTTGCGAGTGAGTTGTAATATTCGACAATTTCAAGTAACCAAAATTACTTAGTAAAAGGTTCAACACTATCGTGACATACCAGGATGTGAGCCACGTTACACATAAATAACGAAACCGAACTAAAGTGGAAAAGGATTATTAAACGTGGGTTGTGTCCAAGTGGGGCACAAGCTATGCTGCTCTCAAGCAACTACCAAGCCCTAACACGACCATGTTCATGATGAACATAGACCGTGTTATACCTTCAGAGTTCAAATATGACTTGAAGATAAAAACAAATATTTATCAAATTAATTTTGGGATAAAATAAAATAAGCAAGAGATCAAGTTAAGTTAGAGCTAGATTACACTCTAATAAAATCCTATAAATATAGAGTTAAAGGATAGTTACTCTCAATATTTTCTCTCCCCAATCTCAAGCATTCGAATCTCTCTCTTTCTCGCACTCTCCTATAGGACTAAAAGAATAGGCAAACATATTGTGATGTAGGAATGACGATTGAGGAACACGAAACATGGAAGAAAGTTAAAGACAATTAAGATATATAGTTAGGAGGATCAAACCTTAGAAATTTTCATATGAACTTGATATATTAGGGGTTTTATCTGAAGAATAATGATGATTACATTTTATATGAAAGTATAAATTAATCTTAATAATGATTTATTCACAAGAAGAAGATGAAGATTGAGGATCAAACATGGACCATATCCTGAAGGACATGGATAGTGTTCCTTGACTACGGGAGTGGCTGCTTCCCCATGACGCAGGTCGTGTCCCTGGACCACGATAGAGAGCGATCATGGGCCACATCACCCCTTAACCTGGACCGTGTTCATGGTTGCAGGAAATGACAACGTTGAAGTCGTTTTCATCGGATCGCAACAACAAAAAAATGATCGTGTCACCCATTGACACAGGTTGTATTCCTCGACGTCATCAGCACAGGAAACAAAGTAGAAAATCGAACGTGTTTGCCTTTGGAAATAGGCCATGTACTTTCCAAGATGTTGATCGTGTTCCTCGGAGTAAAGACAACACACACGAAGTTGGAAACGAGCCACGTCGCCCTCTGATACGGACCATGTTGTTCAATCGGCATTGATATGAACCGGGGCGCGGATCGAGTCACTCTAAACCGATCGCGTTAAAATAGCTAATGCATACCATGTTGCCTCAAACATGGGTTGTGTCTAGAGCGAATGCGGGTCAATTCGCCTTGAACCCTGGCTATGTCCTATTAACATGAACTGATAGCAAGAAACGAACAAAGTTGTTATATGATGCAGGTCGTGTTTCTGCTCCCAGAAGCTAGTGATATGTTGATTGAATGATTAATTGTTATATGATAGGTAAACCTTAGACTTTAATGATCATAGGGTTTAAAAAGTAATGTTGTATGTGATTAAACTGATCCATGAATGTTATTATTTGGCACTCGATAAATTGTCAATACGAACCTCAGACTTAGGGTAAATGGGTTCCTTAGGAACAACTGCAAAGCGATTCTTTCATGTTCAATTGGGTTCGTTTGAAAACAATTGATAATGAGTTCCTACTGGAACAACTTAAAAGGAGTTTCTTCCGGTTGAACTAAATTCTGACTAGAAATAACTATTTATGTGTTTCTTGGGAAATAATTGTAATTGCATTCTTTTAGGTTCAACTATCAATCTCTTTGGGGATTTCTATTACTAATTTACAAGCGTAGGTAATCTTAATGGCATCGAGGCAAAAGCATATTAGTCTTATAATATATCAAAATAATGAATAAATGATAACAGTAGTGATGCAGGTGTTCATGACATAGTATCTTGCACATGATATGAGTCTAACTTAAGCCAGATTAGTCTTATAATAGAGTTTATTGATTTTTATCTCTTATGATTGAATAATGTGAAAATATATTTTATTTGGCTACACTATTTAATAGAGATTTTATTTTCAAGTTATTGCTTCTACATGGTGTTGACCAGGAAATATTAAGTCAAAGATGAAGGTCATAACGTCTTCATAATGGTATTTTGCCACATGGCGAAGTGTACTTCTAGATGTGTTCTAGTGATAGGGGTGGTTGTTTTGACGAAGGAAAAGTATATAAAGGAGAAAGTAAGTGTCAAAACGTTGAAAAACATAGATGGAAAGTGAAATTTTAATAATCTAGGATTAAATGTGAAAATTTGTGATAGTTAATGGAGTGTAAAAAATAATAATAATGTCCAATAGATTGCCACATTTGGTACTAGTAGTTTTAACTTTTAATTTAATCTCATTGGTAATCATAACAGTACTAATGAGAAGTGACAATCTATATTACTAATAGGGTTATATGTATTTGATAAAATTATCCATTCAATTAAACTCTTATAAAATTCATATTTTGTAAAAAGTATTTTTTTCCAATATCATCGTCTCAATTTCTTAGGATTATTTATGAATGACCAATAATATAAATTTCATATATATATTTTGTTCAAACTCATTTTTTATTGCTTCCTTTTAATTTATGTACAATGATAATTATTGAAGATCAAAATATTTTTTAATGGTATTTTTTGGAAATTTTATTTAATAATTTAAATTATAATTTATATTATTAGTACTTATCAAGCATTATAATGTGGTATTACTAACAATTTATAAAGTGACAAATTATTTTAGTGATGATCTAAACTAAAAAATAATACAAATAGAAAAGTGTTGAACAACCCTCGGGGTATGCTTGGATTAAGGATTTTTTATGGGGTAGGTTAGGTTATGTTGGGGTGGGGCCCATGTTTGAATATAATTTTAAAAAGTATTAATTAAGGTGGGATGGTGTTTTGAAGTCCATCAAATAAGCTAAAACTCAACCCACCAATTTGGTGATTTTTTATGAGTTATAATTTTTTTTACCCATTTTATCTCTATTTTTATTTTATAATCTTACTTATGAATTTTTATATCAAATTAAATAAGGAATAAAATATACTTTTAAATCAATAAACCTTTTGAATCCTATTATTTTAATTTTTTATCCAAACAACACATGATTTAATTTAATTCA
The DNA here is from genome assembly GCA_001647135.1 of Pontederia paniculata. Taxonomy (NCBI): domain Eukaryota; kingdom Viridiplantae; phylum Streptophyta; class Magnoliopsida; order Commelinales; family Pontederiaceae; genus Pontederia; species Pontederia paniculata. The sequence continues at coordinate 43,793 of LTAE01001327.1, read as the reverse complement.
TCATCCTCATTTAGTTCTTATCCAAACATGAGCTTACTAATAATCCACCACATTCTCCTTCACCATTACCCACTCCACTCCCCTGCCCATCCCTTCATTACTAAATACCCAAACAAAGCCTTAAGAAATAAAAAAAAACATCTTGATTAATGCAAACTATGTTTTGATAAGGTTATATTTCCTTACTTCATTAAGCTTTGTATCAAATATATCTTTACTGTATTTTTTTGCATATCTTTTATGTGGTTTTTCTAAAAACAAATGTGTTAACTTATTTTCAATGTGGGTACTTTTTAAGTGGAAGATTAGATTTTTATGTTAAGCAATTTTTATGTGAGTACGCATTAAGTAACGATGCTACTTGCTGACTCAAAATATTTTGAATATAAATATAAGTTGAGGGAATGCTCCTCTAACTATGGGGATGCTTCAAGGGCATTTTTATGTTTATGATCTTAGGGGATGTTTCTCTCTCAGTAATCTTTGTAAATTACTGATAATCTGAACTTAAAATTACCTGGACTCATCATATTATCATGTTTACTTATTTTAATTTGTAGACAATTTGAATTGCCTAGCAATGCAGATTGTCTATGAAGTGGTAATCCACATTATCTAAGAGTGATGTGTTTATTCACAATCTTATTTAATTTTCATATTCGCCCTTTTAGATCTTCCATAAATAAAACATAACATAATAAATAAATCATCATATAATAATAACAACGACACAAATAATAATAATAATAATAATAATAATAATATAAATTAATAATCATAATAAATATTGTTTAAATAATATTTAAATAAAAATATATTTTTATGATCATATTATGAATTAAAATATAGCACTAATTGTTATTTATAAGTATTATTAATTAGACTAATATTTTTATAAATTGTTATTATTTATTATAAAGATTATTTTATTATTATTTTAATTTGAAGGGTATTAATTACNTTATTTATAAGTATTATTAATTAGACTAATATTTTTATAAATTGTTATTATTTATTATAAAGATTATTTTATTATTATTTTAATTTGAAGGGTATTAATTACTTAAGTACATTAATTTGTGAGTTTATAATACAAAATTTTTAACTTAATAATATTTATAAAGGGTATTATGGTACAATTATGTATATTATTTATTAATCATTTATATAAATAAATATGATAATTTGAATTATCACTTGAATTATTTATATATAGTAAATAGTGTAATGCACATTATTGATAATTTAATAGGTGGTAATATTTCTGTTAGGTAATGTAATTACCAGATAATGTTAGAGGTAATGTAGTAAACGCCTCCTTAGTTAAATAAGTATGCTTTGCCTCGCTCTTTATTAAAAAGATCTTCGTTAGATAATTAGTGGCATGATTCGTTTGCGATAAATATGCTTGCCTACAAACTATTAAAGTTACCTAAATTTTGCAATCAAACGAGATGTTGGAGCTTCTATAATGAAGCTAAAAGGAAAAGAAAATTAAGAAACGAGAATGAAAAGGAATGGAGGCAAAATCTAATTTAAATAATATACTAAAAAGAATGAATAAGAATAAAATTTAAGTGACAATTTTATTTAATAGATGAATTTTATTTATTTTATTAAATAAAGTTAAACTAGTTAATATATTTTAAATATGTATCTTTGCATCTCATTTTAAATTGAAAAATGAATAAGAATCAAAATAAATAAAAGTAATATTAACTTTCATTCTTCACCATTAAAATTACCATTAATTAAAATTAAATTTTTACCTTTTTTTCTCCTTCTTTCAACCCCAAGCAAATAAATCCTAAATCTAGCTTATGTAGCCAAGCCACACGCACTGCCCCAAGCAGCCTGTCTCATTATGTCATTTACAAAGTCTCCATATATTGTTGATGCAACTAATGCAGTTGATGCATGCATTTTACAATATATTTTAGGGTTTGCATTAGACATTATTCTGAGTCATTTTAATGCATGCATCTATTTTCTATTTTATTTGTTTATATTTGTTCAAGTCCAGAATCTACACCCGTTTGGTGTTCTTTTGTAGGAAATCATATGGAAAGGTGGAAGAAGGAATAAAAATCAACTGAATATCGCAAATGGATGTGGTCGGTCGGAAGAAATCAACTCTGCAACCATCACGGGTCGTGACCTCATGTTACGGGTCGTGATGCCTCAGCTACAACAGCGAAAGCCGTGCCGAAGGCAATGCATTCCCTGGCCCGTGATGATACATCACGGGCCGTTATCAAGTCTATCACGACCGCGAAGAGCGTATCACGACCATATGTTGAAGCTCTGCAACCTCGAATCATATACATCACGGGCCGTTACATAGTGTTACGGGNGTGCTTATTAGATGATGGTTATTTGAATAGTTGATTGATCCGTTAAAGAGAATCATATTTAGGTATATTCCTAATCCATCTAAAAGAAAGTATTAAAAATTTGCTTATGAAATTATTTCTGTGAGAATTATCGGTGCTTGTATGTTTCATGCTTCATCTAGGCCCTAGTCATCAACCATTCTCATCGTAAATATCATTTTTACCTTAGTTTTACTTTTCTATTTTCTTTTGAAACTGAATCAACCTGAAACCAATGTTGTCTCCTATTAACCTCTAGGATTAGATAGTTACATAGTTCCTCGTGGGTTCGACACTCTACTCTTTCACTTTATTACTTGTTCGACTAGTGCACTTGCTAGCATTTGAATTTGCATGTTCAGCATTTTTCGCATCAGCAGTGTGCTTATAAGTTCTTGAGTTCTATTTACCTATAGGGTCTTACATCTAAGCATTTTGCTGAATTAAAATTTGAGAAATTGCAAATAAAGATTTAGTACGCAGAAACAAATTTCTAATCGCGAACGGAAGAATAAAACACTTATTTGGCTTGGAAGTTATCTCTTAGACTCTTAGTTTATCAATTACTATCATCTTTCTTTTAACTTCATATCAACTTTCAGTCACCTAACTCTTAAAATCTTGCCATCACTTAAATGACATTCGAATGAATGCACTTCCCCTCCATAGTTCTTTCTTTCCTTACACAAGTACCAAAAACTCGCTTGCTCATTTACTTGTACTTTTGAACATAAATGGTTATGCTCATATGATGCTTGAATTTGTTGTAACATCCACAAACCCACTTTCCGTCACGTGGCAAAATGTGGACTCGGAGATGCTACAACGATACAATCATTTGACTAATAATTTGACTATGTTGATCAGTCAATAAAAATAACATAAAAGTGGAAGACCTTAATCATGATAAGAGAATATCCAATAAATGTGGAACTATTAAATAATATAATTAGTGCCATAAATCTAATGACTCTAGGGATTATTATAATATTTTTAAAATCAATTATAATGATACTAAGATCTTGACATATGCATAGGATCAACATCATCATGAGCAATCTGTTGTCACCAGCACCACCAGCACAACTGTCATCTACTGCAGTACCTAAGTGTGTAAGGAAACGATATCCCATGAGCAATTACCCATAGTGTGAAAGGCACAAGTATATAAAAAATAAAATGATCATAACGATAAAAATGATGACAATAAACTCGATACTAATATAAATCAATAGGTGGTGATATGAGTGAGTCAACAATGCAAATCAATGACTTCAAGACTATACAATCCGATAATATCATTTTTTATTTATCCTAGTGTGAGATAATATTAAATTGGATAATGATTAAGGGATGATCCAATCCGATACATTCTCTTTAACAATAAGACTATTCATTGAAGGACGATCCGATAAACTCAAATGGTAAGGGGTAATCCCCATGACTAAATAAATGAAAAGATGCTAAGGAACAATGACAAGGCTGATCAAATTTAGTAGGATGAAAATCCGATATCAATATGATGGAATACTAATAAGATATGCCCATATGGTGTAAATCATAAGGTGATACATTAATTTCGATATAAGATCAAATGACGCTCCAATAATAGAACATTCTTTGAAATAATATAGCCAATCAAAAAGGAGATGGATTCAAAGGCCAATTGTATAATTATTGAAATCGATCCGGTAAAGCCAAATGATAAATAATAATCCTTCAAAGATCAACAATAATGATATTGCTTCGATAACATGCTTTGAACAATATGGCCAAACAATAAGAAATTATATTCCAAAGGTCAACAATGCTTTTCATTTTATATCTGAACCGATAAGGATAATTGATAGGGAGTAACACTTCAAGGAATATTCTTTCTTTCCTTTAACAATAGAGACAATGAGAAACACTTGAACAATGGAGACATATGTGGCGCTTATATAATAGAGGCAATATGAAACACTTGTATCACTGTTTCGATATAATAAAGAGTGCTTTCGATATGATGGATGATAGAGGATACAAGTCATATATGATACACTCCCTTTATTATTTGTCTCAAATATGTGGGTGACTCATTTTACAATCAATTCCTAATTTCACAATAATACAATAGTCTAGGTGATATAGAAGTATTTAAGTTAGACTTGTTCCATTAGTGACTTTACTGGTGCTTTCGGTACAGAGCTCATACGATCCGGTATAATATTCATCTTGGGTCAGCAAGTGGGGAGGATGCTCGAGTATCCTCTTTGTTACAGGGAGGAGATCTCTACAAGTGATAGGAGCAAAGTGGGAAAGCTACAGCTAGGTCATCGGCCCATAATGATATGAAACGATAAATAATGATAGCTCCCAACGATACACATTGTAACATCCCTGGCCAAGGCGTGATATTGTCTGCTCTATACCTTAGTCCACACGATTTTACCAAAACGCGTCACACTTGTATCAGAGTGGCACATCAGCTTATTCCCCTTAGGGACTAATGATCAAGGTGTGATATTGTCCGCTTTGGATTTTAGAGGTGGCTCCCATCGTGCACTCACGATATAAGCGCGTCACACCTAGTGAAGGTCATGTTCTCATATATACCCAGCATCTCTCTCGTGACTTGTGCATGTGAGACTAATCCAATGCATGCCTCTTGCATCCTTCCCCTTAAGGAACTCAAGGTCCTCGTTGAGTGATTTTCCACCATGACAGAAAGGCCCACGAGGAGTGGCTCTGATACCATATGTAACACTCTTGATCAAGGCATGATATTATCCGCTCTGGGTTCTAGTGGTGGCATCATCGTGCACTCACGATGTAGCACTTAGTCTCTCACGGATTTTCTAACGTGTCACACCTACTGAAGGTCATGTTTCCATATATACTCAGCATCTCTCCCGTGACTTGTGCATGTGAGACTAATCCAAAGTATGCCTCTTGCACACATGGCAACCATAATCTTTAGTATTGTTACCCTTACGTGATACCTAATATATATCCTTAATGTAACACCAAATAATATAATATAAAGTGTTCACAGTGGGAATCTATCTATAAAATCATCTACACTAAGAATGATATGAAATGGGAAAAAAACAACTTTGTCAATAAGTCACGGCCCGTGACTTTTGTTTCACGGTCGTGACATCAAGTGTGACGGGTCGTGACACAATCATCACGCCCCGTGATCCGATAGGGTTTCTTTAGTTTTTCACAATCATGGGCCGTGACTTATGAGTTATGGTCGTGGTTGGAAGTTAAGTTATATTAGTCATGGCCCATGATGTGGGTATCACGACCATGACCGAAAATGATTTTACGCTCCTTGGTGATTACAGGTCGTAATATGGGTATCACGGGTCGTAAGTTACTATATATAACTTAGCATCACGATCGTGTAGGGTTCACGACCGTGACTCAGTCATCACGGCCTTAGCCGTATTATGACAATATACGCATATCGGTCATGGACCGTGACTGTAGCGTCACAGGTCGTGACTATAGTGTCAAAACCGTGAACATCGACATCACGATCGTAACATTGATATCACGGTCGAAGTCGAACATTGTTAACTCATGAACTAAATGTCACGGGCCGTAACTAGGGTGTCACGGCCGTGAGTTTTGTCATCACGGGTCATGACGATACAAGGGTTTTTCCGATTCAAGTCTGATTCTGGTCTATCCTATTACATCTGCTAATATGAGAAAACCAAAAAATGAAACACTATAATTTTGGATAGAAAGGAGACATGGAACTTAGGCTTTGAAATATTATAATCCAAATTTGAAATAAAATCAATGGCATGATCAAAGATGACATACAAGTAGAGAAAAGCACGATCATAATCATGAGAGAAAATATTCAGAGGATTATGAATAATCTTTAGAACCCTAGGACATGATCAACAATATGAAATCAATATTAAGAGAATTATGAATAATCTTTAAAATCCTAGAACATGATCAATGATATAAAATCTAGATCTACAAGTGATCCGCCATAATACACACATGTTTGCTCATATGCTTGTTGTTCCGTTCGATCTTAACTTTTCTTGTGTTCCCTTGCGGCAATCCCTCTCTTAGGCGTCGCTCCTCCGTTCGTAGTCCAATCTCGCCTTTCCTGGATTGTAGAAAAATATTTGCATAGGAAAAAGAATAAGTAAAAGACTTTTCTTTTGATGAAAAGGAAAGAGAAAGAAGGGGAAGAATTAAGGCTTGCTGGGAGGAAAAATAATTATGGGAGGAAATATTTATAATCCAAGAGTTCAAGTTGATTGAACCATCTCTGATTTTTATATTAATTAGAATTTCGGAATTTAAAACAACTAGGATTCTGATTTTTATTTCCTACTTATGAGAATATCTTTGGAGAAGATAAAATCTGAGAAGATTAAATTTTTAGGAGATAAAATTTAAGGAGATTTAAATTTGAATTCAATTATGAATGATATCTTTTTGGGATTGAAAAGTAGGGAGTTATGTTTGTTCTACACAGGAACTACTAAGATAAATAACTTAACTAATGACATTGGCTCTATAAATGTAAAGGTTACATAAGATGACTTGGAAAGAAATTTCCCATTGACCAAGTGGCAGGAAGCGGAAGGCAACCTATGTTTGAGAGTGCAAGTTGGTTGGTAGTTAGCAAGTTTGTTTCTCAAAGGACAACGGAAGTTAGTAACCTCGAATTTGATCTTTGGAGTTATCAATTTAATTAGAATTATATTTTTTTCTATTTTTAAAAAAATGCAAATGTATTTAATATATAATTAAATTAATGAGATATTAGTAACCCTAAATATAGTTAGTCACTGAAAAAAAGTGCAAATGCCCCTCCAAAAAATTGACCGATCAAATTGACGTGTTGAAGCAACTTTGCCTTGCACTCTGTTCTACTTGTTGAACTTGTTATGCTCGTATGAAGGAGTCGTAGGCATGGCATTGACCCACTCATCACTTGTATTTCTTATGTTAATCTAAGACTAACAAACCATTGTGTATGTAATCAAATTATATTTTCTTTCTACTGATATGAAATAAGTTAAGATAGAAGATTAACTTAGGATGCGTTTTCTATCGGTAATTTTGTAGATTACTGACAATCTAAACTTAAAATTATCTAGACTCATTTGATTACCCTATTTACTTATTTTAATTTGTATATAATCTGAATTGTCTAACAATGCATATTATTTATGAACTGACAATTCAGATTACCTATGAAGAAGGTGTCTTTTCAGATTACAACATAGTTAATAATATTGGTTATAATTAATTTTTATATTTACCTTTCTAAATCTTCTAAATATAAAATATGATATAATAAAATATATTATTTATATAATATAATGTTATTGTTATCGTATTAAAATATCATTAATTATTTATTATAAGTATTATTAATTAAAATAATATTTTTAATAATAATAATAATTAATTATAAATATTATTTTATTTGAAGGTTATTATCAATTACTTACTACATGTGAATTTATGATTTAAATATTATTTAAGAGTATTATCTGGTTTTAAATTAGCACTTGGAATTTGTTATGGAACCTCTGTCATGATGTGTTGGAGCTATAAATTATAATTTTATAAATCGATCTTCCGAAGATTGAATTGCCTCTCTCTCTCTCTCTCTCTCTCTCTCTCTCTCTCTCGATCTCTCGACAAAAAAGGAAGAAAAAATATGTTATAAAAAATTGCGTCTGCCGGGAGTCGAACCCGGGTCTATTGCTTGGAAGGCAATTATCCTAACCGTTGGACTACAAACGCATTAGTGCATGAAGATTTATATTCATCATATAACGGGTGCCATTGGCTCTGGGTCTCTTTCCTTCTTGTTCGCCGCCTTCCATCTCTGCAATCCAATCCAGAAACCAAATGGAAACGGAGATTGGGAGCCCGATCGAACCTTCTTTGCTCGTCCGCCGTTTCAAGGAGCCACCTTCACCTGGAGATTTCTCTTCTCAGATCGAAATCACTAACGTTCCGGCGGTAATCTTGAATGCCTTCTTTCTACTTTTTTTTTTCTTCTTTGGGATTCATAAATTTCGATTCTTTTATATACTTTTTTTGTTGCAGCATGATCTGTTTAGCTTTTCGTCTAATGCTATTCTAAAACTTTTGGGGGGAATTTTTGAAGGTTTTCTATGGCTCTACTAGGGACTGGAAGGCTATTTCCAAGTGGAATCCTGTTGATGGAGGGCTCGACTACTTGGAGGTTTTCCTTTGATCTCCTTTTGTCTTCTCTTGCATTACATTGACATTTCGCTTCTCTTTCCCTTCTTTCTGCTAGAAAAATTGAGGTTTAGGGTTTTAGGATGGGGAAGAGCAAAACTAAGATGGTTGCCGCTATCTTAATTTAATGTTACTTGAAGCTCAGGCATGAAAAAGTTGGCATCTTTTGTTTTTCTTTTGGTCCTGCATTCTTTGATTGATCAAGTTCTACTTTAAAAGTTCATTGTTTGTTATCCCAAGTTAAAAGATGGGTATTTTAGCATTTTCTCGGAACTCTAATATGAATGTTATGTTTTCTAAGTCATCATAAAACAATGTAAAAAGATGTTGATGATTAATTGATATGCAACATTGTTTATTGGGGTTACATCTACTTGAAGAGCATTGGGGATTCATACTGATTTCATTATCTCAGTCGTTCATGATGTAATAAAACTTGATTATTTGCTGCTGAGGCAATTGGAAGTAATATACATACAGGGCACGTCCTGGTGCTGCATTAAGAGAGCCAAGCACTCAGTGCAGACCCATGTTCTGGACCCCAGAATACCTTGGGGAAAGAGAATCTGATAGCTATATTTTGTCAATTAGCATTACTTAAAGAAATAGAAATTCTTGTGTATTTTGTCTCATATATGTTCCATTTTATGTTTAAATGTTACACCCCTAGTGTTGATGATGTCTATGCTAAACAGGAAAGAGTTGGATCAGCAATCGTAGAGGCGATGGTGTCAAAATCTGGATCAGTCTTTTATGGGGATATTAGAAGTCATGAAAGGGTATTCTTTTATTTTCTCAACCTATACTTTTCTATATTCGTATTACATGACAATTCTGCATGCAAAATAAGGATTGGTGAAATCTTAGTTACATTAATATGATATATTCTCCCTAGGTGCCTATACTCTTCTCTACCTTCGTCAAATCCTGCAAGAAGTATCTTGCAACTTTGGGTGTTAGTAGCTTAACTATCGCCCAAGAGGAGACTATCATGGCTGGAGCCCATATGGAAGATGCATGTTCAACTTCCTCAGATGCATCTAGTGAAATTTATGTAGCACAGGTTGTAAGCATCAAGTATTTCCAATGAATTGTCTTTACTTCCACTTGTCATAAACTAAAATTCTTTTCAAACTGTGCAATCATATATTAACATTTTATACAACCATGATGGTTTGTACACCTGTACAAACAGGTTGCACTTTTTAATGCAGAAAGAAAGGAGGCATGTCCCTTGGAGGTTTTGTCAGATGACATCCAAAAGGTTTTGACAATTTCTTGTTCAAAATTTTCATTGCATGATGGATTCTATTCTCATCAATTTATTATTATGTTCTGAATAGCAAGATTTCCTTCATTTGCAGCCTGCATTTCTCGGAGCAAAAATATTAACATCTATCAATTTCTGGATGAATAGGGCTCAATCAAGGTCTAGCACTCACTATGATCCACACCATAATCTTCTATGTGTGGTTGCTGGTAGCAAACGGGGTTCGTTCTATTCTACATTAGTCTTCTATAGTGATACTATTATATACATTTGATTCTAATATATTGTGTTATTGCTCTTATGCTTAACTAACAAGTGTTGTCAAGGGAATGCTGTTTTTTTACCCTTTGTGTAATTTAATGCTTCTTTCATGACAGCTCTTGCCTTACTTTTTATTTTTCATTGTATAGAAGACTTCTTTATGAGGATACATGTTGACAATGGCCATTCATCCCTTCCAATTTTGTAGATGAGAATGTCAGTAAAAATAAGGATTTCTACATCGGGGATCCATTTGACATCTCAACCTCTGACATTTAAGAATCTTCCTTAACTAGAATGGATATTCTTCCTTTTATTCGAACTTGACATTTATAGTTTTCTATTAATTGAACCTGGAGCAGCTGGTTTTGACGAAAACTACTAATTCTTTCTTCTTTTTTTTTAGTGTAAGTGCTACATGTTTACCTCAGTCCGCTGTTTCCCTTTTATCATATAAGATTGTGGTATAATATAGAAATATGTATCTTCTGAAAAAATATAAAACTTTGTAATATGATTCTCATACTTGTAAAAATCTGTATTCTCCAGTATCTCTCTGGCCACCCTCTGCATGCCCCTTGTTGTATCCAATGGCGATATATGGAGAGGCTTCAAATCATAGGTATGACTTGGACCTTTTTGCTACCTTGGAGATTTCCATGACATGAAATAATTGCATATTGATTCCATTTTTCCTATTTGTAGCGCCGTTGACCTGGAAAATCCAGACATTTTAGTTCATCCAAGAGCTGAGCACTACAAGGAGCATTCACAAAAGATAGTTCTTAATTCTGGTGATTCTCTTTTTATTCCAGAAGGATGGTAGGCAATAAGCTTTGCTTCACTTGTGATCTTTGTTGTTTTCAGATTCCTTTAAGACACAGAAAACTTGTATGTTGATTCAAGTTATAGCCATATAACTACCGTCATAATCACAATCCATTTTGGCCATTGGCTATGGATACATATAAATTAGTGGAAACTTGTGAAAACCTGGAAATTTTAATAAACTCTTCCGCTACAAGTGTCCAATCAATATTTGAGGATCCACTTCTGACACGGGGACACAGTCAGGTGAAGAGACAGTTTTGGTTATCAGGGGAAGCTTATTTTTTTATTTGTATGGCACATTGGGTTTAATTTTAGATTTTTAATGGTTAGTCCATTCTTTTTATTCCTAAGCAGGATATTCATTTATGGGATATCCACTCAGGGACTCTGAATTTAGTGTAGTGTCTGATTACTGAAAAAGTATAACATGAGAAGGCTGGGATATGACATGAACTTTTCAATTTCCTTCAATCATTTAAAATCTTATCAAGTGGGGCATAAATAATGGTGAACTCATACAAACTTCATCCTGGAAACTATAGAAAAAGTGTTTGAAGATAATAGGACAAGCGTCTTCCCTGTAAAAAAGGAGTGCTTTGCTGTTCTTTTGTGTTACATATATGTGCATCCTGTTTCCAAATAAAACTTTGATCCTAGTCTTAGTGTCCTATGGCTTGGAAACTAATTCTTGCAGGTTTCACCAAGTTGATAGTGATGATTTGACAATAGCAGTAAACTATTGGTGGAAGTCAGAGATAATGTCTAACATGTTAGAACACATGGATGCTTATTATTTGAGGCGAATTCTGAGCAGGTATTGTTGTTTTACCAGGATGATTACTTATGTTCTTAGTTATTTTGATTCCATTAGGGCATTTCCAAAGTGTAATTGACAATTGTTACACCCTAGTCAAACCACATGCCATGGATCATGTTATCATACTACTTTTTCTAGGGAAGAAAAGATAGTTATAGAGTTTGAGTGGTCATCAAATTGTGTATTAAATCTTAGAAGCCCAAATATTTATGTGTGTATGAAAACCAAAAAAACCAAAAAGGGAAGGTCATCGGTGGGTGTGGATACCCATCAAAGATGTCATCCAACCCTCCACTCACTAATAAAAAAAGAGCTATGATGTACAATGTCCTTTACGTAACATATCTCCCTCTCCCAAAAAAAGTGTGCTTACTATAGAGCCAAAGGGTCCATGTGATCACTAAGAACACCATCAGTGCCTGTCTCCGCTCTGGGTGTCTTGTGGATGATATGTTATCATACTGCTACCTTTTCCTTGAAAAATTGGATGATGAAATTTAACCGAAAAAAGAGTATGATGTAATTCGTTTGTTCCCCATCGTGTTTTGAGGCTTTTCCCCTCTAAGAACAAATGTCATCCCGCGCACATGAGAGAATTTTATTTTTTTATTTTCTGAGAGGACATCATATAATTTGATCATCTTTCAAGGCCACTGCTAGTATTCTTTTTGAGTTACATTTGTTGAGTTTTGAAGCTCCTCTCTTTCATATTTAGAAAATTGAGTTGATTATCCTGATTATGTAATTAAGCTTCTCTCAGAAATGACTAATTGGAATCTCTTTTTCTTTTGTCTTTATGCCATGTGGAATTGTGTGTAAATGTATCCTTGATAAAAAGACTGATGGAGAAGGAATTGGTATGTATATTTTCCTTGTGTTAATTCTATTTTCAATATCAGTAACACCATTTTTTGTTTGTTTTCTTTATTTTTTGCTGTCGAACTTATTCCTTCGCCTTTCATGGTTGCTTCATGATTCACACATCAGATTTAAGGCCTAAACTTTTATGGTTTGTATTTTGTTAGCTAATATATCTTCCAACAAATGTGAGATATATAATATAATTTGTGCACACACACACTTGATTCTCTAAAAAAAGATCTTTATTTGAACACAATTATATGACCTCTATTTATCCTCTGTTTAGCTTTTTCATGCTATATGATAGCTCTCTGTGGATAAATGCATAGCTTAATTTTGCTAGTATCATGGGTGTGTTCCCTCTGTATACGTCTTTCTCCTCCAATAGCCAAAAGGGTAGCATAGTCATTGAGCAATCTATAAGTCAACTTTGTCTGCTAAAATGTACGGTGTTCCTTAATTTTATAAGCTACAACTAGAGACGTGCAGCAATTATTGATAAGAAACCGTTGGTTTTTTTATGTGAAGATTTTTCTGATTGTATAGTGTGCTTTATATGTCTTAAACTTTTTAGCTTTCCTCATATTCATATTATTGTGATTTTGGTTCCCTTGGAAATAGGGCAGAATCAAATGCTTAAAGGAAACTTTATCGGCAGTTCTGTAGATGGAGGACATAATGAACTCTCTGTTGGAGCCCCAAACAGTAAGTACTAGCTGAAAACCGTCTTCTTAATTCAAGCGCACACACAAAATATAGCTTCTTTATATATTCATACTAGTACGACTGGCCCCTTTCATTTTTCATAGATTAGGATGGCAGTTGTGTTTTCTGTTATTTAGACAATCATTATAAAATTGTGTCCTGCATCTGTTTCTTTTAATACAGCCTTTACGAATTATTGGAAAATGATGGCAGAAACTCTGCAACACAGACTAAAATATACTTGTAACAACAAATAAAAGTATAGTGTAATGATGTCTCGTTCTTTGGTCAGAAAATGTTGAAACAGATGCGAGTCAGCTTCAGGAGAATTCGGCAGGGAATGGAATAATGCATGAAATGTTGCATCTAGATCCTAAAGCGTTCCATGTACTTTATGACCTGGTATCTTTGGTTCATGATACTGCTATAGTTGATAACCAAAAACAAGATATGGATCATAGTAATGCCAAATATTCTTTCAAGCCCAAAGGTGTACATGAACACAATGGAAAAGATGTTTCATCTTGGCTGGAAAGTGACATGGTCGCCGACATCCTTTTGGCTGTTGATCCACTGGTACTTCGAAGTGTCTTGCTTGGCATGGTGGTAAGCATTCTTGCATTGAATGGACATCTTCCTTTAAGTTGACATCTAATACGGGAAATGAGTTAAACGAATAACTGTAATATTGAATTGAAATTTTGGTTTAAATATTTTCTTGTCTGTCATCCATTCTCCAAAAAAGATTCCAGTCATGATCAATATTAGTGATTTGACAACTTCCCTCAAAGAAAATGACAGCTTAAAATAGTACTTTAAACAAACCAAATGAGTGATGAGATATTTTGATGAAGGTGATGCCATATCTTGCTAATTGATAAAACCAACATATAAGCAATACACTAAGAAATCTAAAGATAGTATTGTACCCGTCTCAGCCCAGCATGAGATGAGAACAAGAACGTAGTTGTGGATTAATGGAAACTTGAATAAGTTTGGTCCTTGTCTGAGCAGTTTACCATGACATCTCATTTATTTTGGTAGTCATACTGTTTGTGGTAGCATTGAAAGAAAAAGGAAATCAGAGGATGAACTTATTCATTATACTTTTAAATTGCTTTTTGCATGTTAGTTTTAATAAGTTGTGGTTTAATTCAGCGTCCAACTTCCATGTAAAGGATGGGAGTTCCGTGTTTGATTTAGCTCCCTGTTTCATTGTAAGAATCATAATTTTCTTCGAAGGATTCTAAATAATTCTTGAAATCCTCTTTAGAATCACTTCCCAAGGACATTGGAGACCCTTATCCTGCATATGCTTTCGCCAAAAGGTGCAGAAATTCTCACAAGGAAGTTTGACAAGATGGATCAACAAATCGCCAAAGAAGAACAGTACATTCTTATGATGTATTTTTCATTTCAAGAAACCATGCAAAGGCACATCTTCCTGATGTTTTCAATTTCTTCCAGGGATGAATTCTACCTCCTTTTTTATGGCGTATTTGATGACCAGTGTGCTGCTATGGATAGAATTTTGAATGGGAAGGAACTATTTGCTTTCCAGGTAATCAACATTTGTTAATAGCTGGGCCTTAAAATGCATCTCAAATGGTAACTGCAAGTTCCCGACGAGCCTGGTCCACAATCATGTTTTCTTGATCTCTGTATATCTTATGGGTGTCCTTTTGAGTTGTTTCATTTGTTGAGAGCTTGTCTTATTTGATTAATGTATACCAAACATTGCAGGCATTGAAGAATGTCCTAGACCAATATCTTGGAGTTCAAGTTGACGGTTAAAGTAGCTAAATGGATTCTCTCACATACTTAATGGGTCATACCTCGCAAATGTTCAGCAATGGGCAATTGGAGAAGATGACGTTATACTTTGAGAGGCTATGCAATGAATGTGAACTGAGATGGCTTCATATTTTGACGTAATTATTTGTTGCATGAAGAAACCCCAGCTACATATACATCTTTTAAGCAGTGGGAGTTCATGAAGCATTCCAGACCCAAGCAGCGTCATATGGTGCTCTAAATATTGAACTTGTCATTGCGCTGTTTCTTTTCTTTCCACCGGGCAAGGAGACTACTGTTAAAGGTTTTCAGATTACGCGACTCTGTTTCTATCGTAACAAAAGTTTGCTTGCGAATAAATTCCACTAATAATCTTTTAATTTACGTTCTTGTTAGTGGTCATGTAACATTGATTTATCTTTTAATTATACGTCAGTGTGGAATTATGTCATACATACTTGAAATTTCAAAACAATTGTCAATTACAATAATGAAATTATTATTATTTTCCCAAAAATAATTTAGCAATAACTCCTTTAAACTGTTATTTTATTTGTACCCTAAAACATTCAAAGCTAATATGTTTTCCATCAATGTCGATGTCCACTGCTGCCCGCTGTTTTCCACTATTTTATAAGAGATGTTGAATGCAATCGATATCTGAGCACTGACATGTTAATGTGGAGACTTCTGATAAAGCGAGATTTTCAAACTAAAAAATTTAAAATTTAGATACTCATTTTACTAATGACATAAACACACAATTAATAAAATATAAAAAGTATATTAACCCAAAGACTTTTAATGATAAATATTTTCAAATTTTTTTTATTATACATAAAATAAAATAAAGCATGATTCAGGTTCTATAATTTCTTTTCAATTATATCTTCGAAGCTTAGTTAAACATTGTTGAACAAATTTATATTATGAAGTCACCAAACTTTTGTGATTCCACGGTTCAAAATTGGATGAAGGAATAATTAAATTGAAATATGGTTAAAATAATGACAATTGATGCAATTTACTATAAACCTTTTCATGATGCTAAAATGCAACCAAGCCTTGTGCAAAGCACGATATCATCATTCTTAGTAGACATGAAAGACATCAACAATGCATCCTTTGTACAACAACATTTGCAATTGACGAGGAAACGTGATATCGAGCAAGGAATAGGCGTCTACTATACGAGCCATGGAGAAGACGATCAACGATTTAGATTTTCGTTCCACAGTGATCCACATTTGATTGATCAATTCTTCTATATTCTTATCTGTGTACGCTAAGACATCTGGCCTCATGCGCTAAAACATATCGGATCTGAGGTTATATCAACATAAAGAATGGTAAGAATGTTTCTCTGCTATCCGTATATACAGAGCATGGAGCACGATCAAGTACAGACGATGCGAATGTCAGCTTCCTGGTAGTGACACTCCACTATCTTAGGTAATGATTTCCGAAGGCGACAAGTTCACATATTTAGTTCATCAGAATGGGCGTCCTGTCAAGATTGACATTATGCCATTAGGAACATCAAATAAGCTAAGTGTGTTGAATGTCAAAGACAAACAATTTAGAATTTCGAATTTGATGATTCACAACAGAAGTTCATCAGATCAGACAAAATGAAAAATAAAGAAAGGGTTTGGGCAGCTAATGACAAATTATTTTCACAATCCCGATGTCATATGCATATAGCATCAACGGTGATGACTCTAGGGCAACATGTTACTCTTAAATCTCATATGCATACAACAAGGTGACATGACCAATTTATTGAGTAAAGCCATTAAAAACAAAATATATTATAGCGTCTACCAATGTCAACTTAGTAGATATTCATTTTCTTCGCATTCTAACCACCAAATATTCATTTTCTTTTGCTCGAAAACAGTCAAAAATCAATTTTCTTTTCTCTCAGCTTCAGATCTTTTAGGGGTTCTTGGTTTCAGTGTTGGATATATTTTTTCTGTGTTTTTTCTTCGTGAAACACCAAAAGAAGATGACAAGTGTATTAAGCAGGAATGAAATACACAAAATCGATAAGAAAGTTGCAGATTAAAGAATTCCAAGTAATAAAAATACCTAACAATATAGACGGAGTACTTTATTGATCTCAAATCGTATAAAAGCCAGAATATGATGTAAGCTTTAAAAGGAAAAATAGAAGCTTGTAGTTCTATGGAAATTGACTTACATCTCCAGGGAGATCTATGGGGAACAAGTTGATCGCAGCAGGACTAAAAGTGAATCTGCTCAAGAGAGAACATTTAAACCCATAAACTAATGATGCCATTTAAGTTAAACATGGAAATTCAGCACAACCAAACATACAAAGCTATAAATGCATATACAGGTAGTTCTATGCATATATCATAGATAATTTTAAATAGAAATAAAAGGAACTTTATATTGCTAGAGCTTAGAAGAGAAACAGAAAATGATATACTAACAACAAGAGTATCCAACTGACTATCATATTTGTGCTGGGGTTGCATTGCAGAAAAGCAATGTTATGCTTCTGCCAGATCCTAAAAAAATCTATAGGATCTATAACAGCTATGCCTATGACCTAATATGCATGTTTACCACAAGGGACTGTTTCGAAAGATAATTGAAGCTACGTCCAGCAAGATTGAGAGGTCAGCTTGCTTAATGTTGCATTGCAGAAAAACAGTGTTATGCTCCTGTCAGATCCTAAATTGTTAAGAGTACGAAGGAACCTTGATCAAATGTTCTCGCGTTGGATACTTTCTTATATATAATCAGATTATTTTGAGTTATGAACACAGCTTGAATTCCATAAAGAAGATTATTTACATTTGAGATTTAGAGGTTGAGTACTTGATTGGGTTTTGAAATCTTCTCTTGCCTATTTGATTTTTTTAGATAAATCAATATGACATTATATGTTCTTAAGAGTGCAAATCCACCAATGACAATACTAAAGCCTTGCTTGGTGGTCATTCAAATTTAGGCTGTATTTGTTTTAACGAAAGTGTTTTCATGGAAAAGAAGTTCCTAATGTTCTATTGTTTGGCATTACAAAAAATTGGTCAACAAGAAATTGTTTTCATGTTGACTGTATTCAATTACAAATTCGTGGGAAGTTTGGGAAGATAACTTCCCCAGGATTTACTTTCATTTCTCAATTTTCTCTCTTTCGTAATTTTAAGACACTTCTCATTTTATATATACCAAACAAAGGAAAATGAATTACTTTCCAAGAAAACTTTTTCTTGAAATTCATTTTCCTTAAGAATTTATTTTTATCAAAACAAACACGACCATAGTTTACAAAAAACAGCGGAATTGGAGACAAATATAGACTATCCATTCTGTTTATCTGTTGTCTTGAAAATCAGATATCTTTTAAATGTAGAAGAAAAGATGTCTTGGGAAATAACAGCACTAAATTAGTGAGAGAATCTCATTTTAAAAAAAGTTGTCGTTTTCTGAAATGTTAACATACTTTTCTGGTCAGCAGGAAATTACTTTCCTGTTGACTGAGCTTTTTATGATTACCAAACGGTGAAAAGTGACGAATTCATTATCTAGGAAAGTATTTTCATCAAAAGAAATGGAGCCTAATTTAGGATCTATTTTCTTGAAAGCAGACACAAGTTACAAACACACACTTACCCATGGGATAGAACTAGTCTCCAAATATATGGGATAAAGAACTCCTCAGGATGACTCTCCTGCTCATATGTGAACCGTAACTGAGTAAACATCTGCCAAACAATGATCATCAATACACATTCATTTGAAAATATTGTGAATATGATACAAGTATTATATCAGAGTTAAAAATGCACGGAGAATCATTTTCTCTAAACACATAATCAACTTATACCTTCATCCCTTCACCACGCCATGAACGGCAATTTATGACTATAAGTTGAAGGACCTTGTCCACAGACCATTCACCATCAATTTTTTGCATATCCATACGACTATTAAAAAAATCCAAAACCTGCAGGAAAAAGAAATATTACTTTAGAATCCATATTAGAACACTATAAAAGAACACAAGCAATGGAACAATGGTATGGACAGCATACCGTGTATATATTATCAAGAAGCTCATTAAACAGTGGATGACTCTTAAATGGTTGAAAAACCTCTTGACGATGCATTATTGCATATAAAACCTGTTGCAAACAGTAGAAGATGTGTTACCTGAAAGCAATGAAAATATGATATATCAAAAAGAACGAAAGGATTTGTACCTCAGGATTCCGAGGTAATGCATATGTGAGTATTGCATTAACTATCTCCAATACTATCCTTAAGAAGTCAGTATAGATTTGAAGCTCTGTTGACTACAACATAGAATGCATGTTTTCTTAACATAAAGCAACATATTATGACATTAAGAAAACTGCAGAAAAGTGGATGGTACAAGATATTACCACATCTTCTGCCAGGCTGGCCCCTTCAGCCTGTGGGATTCCAGCTTTGTCATTCTTCAACTCAGCTAACTTGGTATACCTGGAATATAGAAAACAACAGCAAAAAAACCAATAAATCAGCATACAGCCCCTGAAACTTGCTACTACAAATTGAGAAGGATGAATCTACATGTAAACAAAAGGAAAACGAGAATAGGCTCTCCAAGTCTAGCCATGTCATAATAGAAATCAAGAAACGATTGTCGGGAAGTAGCATACCTACGAGAAAGCATGTCAAAAAGGCTAACCAGCTGCTGTGATGCATATGCGCTCAATTTATGAACATGAGGAGCCATATTCGCCAATATTGCCAAACAATTTGTATGGAGATAAACATCCTGTTATATGCAAGTATGACTATGTCAGGAAGATCAGGCAGTGATGTCGTCTGTATTTTCACCAAAACTAATGACATGCAGACATGTAGAACTTTTGCTGTTATCAAACTCATGATACATGCCAAGTATCCAAGTATCTTTTTTTAGAAAGCATCCAAGGGCCTTATAGGTATGACATAACAATAGATAGCCAGTAGAGACTGAAAATATATGACATGGACAAGAAATAAACAAGCCTGACTATACTGTATTGAATTATGAGTATAACAACGTCAAAAGAGGCAAACAATTTCATGCATTTAGATCTTACCCGCATCTTTGAGAGGTTGTACTTCACAGTCCTTATGAGTATAACAACCATCAAAGAGCCGAGGGAAGTATGATGGAGAAGCCGTTCTTGATACCATGGAACACTAGGAAGAGTCTGCAGAATATCTATGTCAATTTACATCATTTAAGTATCAATTTACATCATTGTCATAAAAGGAAAAATACAATCTATCTTACCAATTTATGTATGCTGGCATTGAATGATGAATCCTGACTAAGTATGAGAAGGATAATTAACAGCATATATATCTGATTAGGAGTCCTCCTCGGAGCATTATAAAGTGTTTCTAGAATAGGCATCAACTGTTTTGACAACAAGGACAAGAAAAATCTCATTAGCATCTACATCCAGAGACTTGATAAATTACAAATGGATGAAGAAAATGCTTAATATTCGTGGGCATGTAACTGTGAGAAATACTTCTATCAGGTGTATTATAAAAAAAATTGAACCAGTAATATCATCTTTCACTGAGTTGTCATGTTAAGTGGACCTTGCACTTTGCTTTGGAAGGGCCAACATAGAAAAACCTAAAAGGCTCAAGAGGTCATCATAAATCCATTAAAGTAGTGCAAGGAACAAAGGTCCACTCCACATGACCAATGGACAAGACAAATAACATGCACAGGACAAGCTCATCTTGTTTGACAGGCAGGAAAAGCTCATCTGACATGCAGATTTTCCTTTTTTTCTCTAAATAATGGTAATTTACAGAAGAATTCATCATGTATCTCCCAACAAATCAGAAGCATGTGGACCCAGTATTAGTTTGAGATCATACCAAATTGTCTAGATCAGTTCGCACCAAAACATATTCCAAGAAGTCAGGGTTTCCATGCGCTAAAGAGTATAAGAGTAACACAGTTTTCTCATCAGCCAAGGACCTGTCAGATCAAGATACCAAGGAGATCAATAAAATAGACAAGTTAAGCCAGAACAGATATGTTTTTGAAACAGATACCAGAATATATGTTATCATATATAATGCTGAAACTCTGTTATTAGAGCCATTTGATCAAAGGATGCAAATATGGAATACAAAATAAGTTTTTTTTTTCAAAAATGAAATTTGGCACCCACTAGGAAGACAATACAGGAGTAAATCTCATGTACAGTAATCCAACATTACTCCATTTTCCAACACGGTCTTTATACTTTGTTTTCTAACTTAACAGTCATTCAACTTAATCTTTCAGGTGTTGTCATATTAATCGGCTACAGTTCGTTACCCGGTTAGCGCTCTTATGTGGATGAGCTTCTCTCTCCGCACTATTTTTTTTTAGAAGCAAAGGATGGTTACCTTGAGTAGCCATCCATTTTATTAAATTAGTTGTTTATAATGTTTCCAAGGCTCTCTCCGCACTATTAAAATATTTTTTCTCTTTCCTTCGATCAGGCGGTGAGGAAGGCTGCTCCCCCACTTCCCCTCTCTCCTCCGGCAGAGGGGCGACCCTGCTGTCCCTTTTTTAAGATTATTAATATTTTGCTAATGTATTATTATTATACTGATAGAGCGCAATGGCGTCGTATGATCCATGTAGCCGACCCCACTTAGTGGGATGAAGCTTTGTTGTTGTTGTTATTGTTGTATTACTAATTTAAAAGCTGACACGGAAGAAAGAAAAAAAATAGAATATCAATGTGGTGAGAGAAGCTCGTCCATAGATGCGCTAACCAAGTAACTGAGTATAGCCGATCAATATGATTCCACCTAAAGATTTTAAAAGTTGGATGACTATTGAGTATAAAACAAGTTTAGTGATCAGTTGGGAAAGGAGGCAAAGGAGGCAAAGTTGAGTGATTGTACAATAAATTTACTCGACAATAAATGGGTACGCATCAATCATAGAATGGGATCACATCTGACCACAATGTTAGCACTTTTATTATCTAGGATTTCTCTTTTTCATATAGTCACTTGTATAATTACCTATGAACTAAGGTATTTTTTACCACAATTGGGAGAGATAAATATTCCCTCTAAATTTCCTTCTCGTCCAAGATAACAGATTTCATTCTTTAGTACTCTTTTTTCCTATAGCCCCTCCTGGCATTTCATGTGAACTGCATACTTGAGGTATCAACCTCAATATGATTTAAGTGTTGAAGTTGCCACCTAATTCAACGCCTTCTAAAAAAAATTCAAAAAGACATGCTGCGAGGTTTGAGAAAATGATAATTATAGTATATATCGAATCAGTTTGACATTTCTTGAGAGAGCATTTGATTTTGATATTTGACAAATCATGACAAAACTGAATAATTTCGTTGAGAGAGCTGGTTGCAGGAAAATTTTGCCTTCTCTAGGTTGGCATCATAGCATGCAGATAAAACTTCGAGGAATATGACCAAACTTCTCTCAAGAAAAACAGATTAAGGTCAAACTAAAAATCCACTTGTGATCTCCAAGAGCTAACGAATACAGGGCAGCTAACAATCTCCCCTAACCAAACTTGCTCTATCTTGAGAAAGATTTTTTTAGCATTTTTTTTAGAGAGATACCCTGAAACTTTCCAAAAGCTAAAAGACGAAAACCAAATGGCTGGATATATAAGCTACATACACATAAAAATTGTCTTCACATTCCCCTAAATCAAGTCAAAATGAAATATACTTGGTTTCACCATAGCATCTTAAAATTTACTAACAATAAAAATTAAAGCTTAGGACTAAAAAAATCAAATTAAAGGATCCTACTGTTTTCAGAGACAAAGAGGCATAAATTTCAATGTAATACTCACAACCCAAGAGTATCAAAAAGCAATGGGAAAGGTAATCTGACAAGAGGTCCACTCTGAGCATTTCCTTCAATATCTACATGGTCAACTGAAAGCATGTATGTATTAGCATTAGATCATGCAGTGTTTGAAAGAAGAACTAAAAAGTAAAGAGAGGTCTCACATTCAATGTCCCTAGAATTTGCTAGAGCCTTGCAGTAAGGATTCTCAAACAATGATGAACTGTCAGTTGTAAGTTTGTTGGAATCATCACCCTCTGGATTACTGTAAACCAAGGAGTCGACCATACACCTTTTATAGTGAACCAATACAAGTAGGACAAGTAAACTTTTCTCTGCTATTGGACTCCTTGCTCCATCACTGCTTGAACTGACTAAGTAGTTGAAAGTGTAATATGGCAAGAGTACAAAATTTGCTGCAAAACAAACCATTTAAAGCCTAGTGTTAAGCTTACAGAGTTCAGTTACCAATTAGAGATGATCAAAGCCCCACATATGATGTGCACATGAATCCTGTTTCATAGCTACTTTTTAGCCCATTTTATCCATGTGTTTCAGGAATACTGGATAGAATTGTCTTTGTACCAACCTTTTTTTAGAGGTGTCCTTGTATGAACCTAATGGATGTTTATTTGATAAGGACACACTAGAAAAGATTCAGTGCCACAGTGACAGGAATGACATAACATGGTGAGGCTAAAAAGAAGATCGTAAGGTCATTGTAATTTGAGAAATCAGCACAAAATGGCTAATAAAAATAGGAATGCACATGATAAAGAATATGATGACTTGGAAAACAACCTAACATGATGAGGAAAAAATGAATATCATAAGGTTTATTGCAATTTGAGAAAACGGCACCAAATGGAAAACAAAAATAAGAATGCACATGATAAAAACTATGATGACTTGGAAAACAATCTATATACTGCATTAAAAAACAAGTACACTAGCAAAGTACGATAAAATCACAACAAAAGGAAAGGATCTTTTTTCTTGAGAAAAAGAAAAATTAAGAATGAAAGACTGGAGATAGTACTCCTATCATTGCAAAGCACAAATAGAATGAATGCTACCCCTCAAAACAGAAACAAATAAAATGAAAGCCACTTTCTTTTAGAAAAAAAAAAGAATTCTACTTAGCCACCTTCATGCTGAGTTTCATCATGTGTCAGCATTGGACTAACCCTGCCATGTCGGTGGCCATTTTATCTGAGGGATGAAAAATTGACTATTCAAGGTCGACAGACATCAATGTCAGTGACATTTAATACCCTCATAATTTGATGCCACTCTGTATGTACTTTGACTGAGACATCAACATATAATTCTAGGGGAGAAAGCAGTGACGAATGAAATCACTTTACCAGCAGCAGAAC
The DNA here is from genome assembly GCA_001647135.1 of Pontederia paniculata. Lineage (NCBI taxonomy): Eukaryota > Viridiplantae > Streptophyta > Magnoliopsida > Commelinales > Pontederiaceae > Pontederia > Pontederia paniculata. Next base: position 19,394 of record LTAE01001327.1, on the reverse strand, counting down.
CAACTCGTTGCAGAACGCCAAGCTGGTTTTCTTCAGAAAATAGCGTATTTGCTGAACCAGTGACCGGAATCCGTGGTCGATATATGAAATTTAACAGCAATCGCCGTACCACAGAAGATACCACAGCAACTTCCTGCTTACAAGAGAGGATAGCTGCTCAAGCTAAATTTCCACATGTTATTCAATAGAAAAGATCGAAAAATTCTTTTAGGTAAGAAAAGAATGACATCGCTGTAAATACCTGACGCATTGTAGCATCAATAAATGGATGTGCATCTTTTGGACCTATGGATGGTCCAAAGCGAAGCTGAGTTGACATGGCCACCAATATCAAGTTCAGAAGTTCATGATGAAGGAGGCATGACTGAGGACTTGCAATATCATATAATCGAATTTAGATAAAGAACTAGATTAAAATATATGAACCAGAATATAAGAATAAGTCAAACTTAGTACCTTACATCTGAAGCACCAAGGAAACACAGAATGCCTCTCATGATGAACACTTCAATGCTCTCGTCTATATAGCAGAAGACAAAGGCAAGATGCAAGGTTGATTTTAGATTAGTATTCATGTATGTGGAACAATCATGTGAACCATTTTTGGTAGAAAACTGTTTCCAGAAAATGGAAGTAAAAATATGTGATTGGGTCTCCAAAAATAATATCACAGACAGAAGAGCATTTTCTGAGTGGAGAAAGAACAATTTTGTATGAAAAAAGTTTCAATATTTAATTAGCAAAAAGAATGTTCTAATGCTTCAAAAAGAAACTTTACCGTTAGGCAACTTTTCAGAACCTTTCTCATCCTTATCAAGGCTGAGACACAGTTCTACAAAATTTTTGCTATCCGCATTTTCAATCATGAACTTAAGGAATACAGAAGATATGTATGCAGCATTAATGGCCTTCCTGAAAGAGGTAGAGGATCCAGCAGAAATCGGTGTTAAGTCTTGCAAACACAATACCAAGTGAATCAAAATCTTCACAAGATGCTTTGTGCTTAAGTTGTTCTGTGCTGCAGAAGAAAAAGAATGCAGTAAGCATTCATGAAAATTATAGACAAACAAAGGTAATGTATCAAACTAACTAACACAAAAGGATAACGACAACCTAAGTAAATACCATAAATAAAAGCCAAACTGAGAAACCATTCTGACATGGAAAAATATTTCACTTTAACCCAAAACAAGAAAGAATTAGTTGACATACACATGGAAATTAGTATGCAGCTACTTGTACCCTGATTGCACAAATCTAACTACAATTAAGGAACATTAGTGTAAGGAAGAAAGGGGTGCTCAACCAGATGATGAAGCCACATCATAACACAAGGTACATTAACCAATTTGGAAACAATTCAGACCATTCTTAGTGTTCTTAGAGATAATACCTAAAATTTCAAATGGTCAACTTCAAGAAGCAGTGTTTCGACCTTGAGCACCAGAAACAAGACTTAAGAGAAAATTTGTGACAGGAAGACAAGATTTCGGACTAGATCCTACATGAATTCTAAGGGTCGCCAGGGCGATGAAGTGACAAATCATGAGAATGACAGGGAGGATGGCGGCGACCTCCTTGCTAGGAGGGTTTAAAGTTGATCAGGAAGATTCATCATGCTTATGAAGCACTTGTAGTAAGCTCGTCATCTACCAGCTCAATGCATGAGCAATACTTGTGGAGGTAATCATGCAGGTAAACATCTCCATATTGAGCTCTGTTCTCAAAAGTATTCATTACTCGTACAATTCGAAGAATCCGAGTCTTCAAAGCCCAATCACAACACTTACCTAACATCTGACAGGCATGCAAGACGCGATCCTGGGGCCACTGGAGGGTGAGAGGGAGCTCCAGCAGCTGGTTCCAGAACTCGGATGCCAGCGGGTACGACTTCTCCCCAACGAAGGCGGACATGAGGTGCTCCGCCACGTCCCGCGGCCGCGACTCGCGGACGCCGGCCCGCGGCGTCGACGGAACTGCTCCCATTTCGTCCGAGGATCCGAGATCCACAAAACCCCTAAAAGGCTCGTTACTCAGATCGCGAAGAAGAGCCTCAAATGCAGCAGCATCCGGTGGCGAAGACGAAGAATGCGATCGCAATTAATATGCGAAGAAGAAACCTTCGAAGGGAAGGAAGAAAAGAGACACCTTTTTTTTGGGTGGATTTTGGTTGGATTTTTTGGCTCGGGGTTTTGATCGGTTTGGGGGAATCCGATTGACGCGAATAGTGTCATCGTTTGAAGACGTCGCGCTTTTAATTGACCAAACTGCCCACCGTTCGCCGACGCTTTTCTTCAAGATTATTTTATTAAATATCTTTGAATTATAATTAAATTTAAGATCCAACTCTAAACAATTCGGAAATCGAAGGTCTAATATTTTTCTTTCAATCCAACAAATCTGTCCCGTCTGATTTTTTACTATTTTATATTTCTTTAATTTGTAAATTAAATATTTTATTCTTTGAAAGTATAAAAATTATAAATAAAAAAAGATTTATCAGGACGCCACTGATAAAATTAGAGATTGCATTTTCGTATGTGCTCATGTCATGCTCGTTTTAATAGAATTGTATTTATTTATGTCGTACAACTATAATATTACGCCATGTCGTGTCAAAAAAATACACTGAATCGATCCGATATAAATTTGATCGTGCTCCAATTTTATTTTATTTTTCATATTTAATTTGCTCTTATGTTAATATTTTAATGATAATATAATTACTAAAATATAATTATATATTCACATAATATTAGATAATCGAGTAGACAAGTTTATATACTCTTATAACATTATTATTTATTACTAGATAATATATATGTATATTGAATATTTATTTCACTGTAACTTATAATTACTTCATACTTTATATTTATATTTTCATATAAAATAAATAAATAAAATGTGCTTTGACGGGTCAGGCTCGAATTATCGGAGTGCTCACTCATGTCGTGCCGACACGCCAAAATTGGTGTGTCAACTAGTCCAACCTCCATCTCTAGGTGAGATAGACTTTTTAAAAAAGTTCCCAACATGAAAAATAATATTTAATAAATTAAAATTAAACCTAAGAAAAATACAAATGAATGAACTAACGATAAAAATATTTTTCATATTAGTTTTGCCCAATTTTATAGTTCAAGGTTAAGATAAACAAGAAATTGAGCAGTCAAATTCTAATGATTGGAACATCTAAACAAATACTATTCCTCCATATAACATCTCATCGGATTTATTTCGGAGAAAGCAGAAGAAAATTTAGAAAGGAAAAACTAGTGCAATGTCTGATTTGGTCTTTTTGAGCATCGAAGGTAGTATGTCAGGTCCGTTGTCACACATCAAGGTGGAGAGTGGGGGGCAACGCAATTTGTTACACACTTTGACTCGTTCTCAATGTAAACAGTCCAATTAGCATCGTCAAAGTCAAATCATACGATCGAGCCATTTCCATAGGTAGACTTCGCATGTACTATTGTTCCTCCATTCTTAAGATGCTAAATATGATACGTTCAACAGTTCAATCGATATGTATAATATGGAAGTAATCTACCAAAATCAGAACAGTTCAATCCGTCTTCTTTTGGTCCACGTAAATATCGTGGCACAGAAAAAAGAAGAAGAGAGGAAAAGGCTGAAAGGCGTTCAGGAAAAAGAACGTGCATGTTCATGCCAAGCACGAGAGAGAGAGAGAGAGAAACATTACTCAACCTTTTTCCCTTCTCCAATGGAAATGAAAAAAAAAATAACATTTGATAAGCAGAAGGAAAAAACGAACATCATTACATGTGGAGGAGTTAATTTAGTTGTACCTTGGGGAATTCATTGGCATGGCACTACATACACAGATAGAAATTTACATCCATATGGGCTCAGGTGCAGATGCAGCAGATATCTCACTTCTGATTCTGGATGCTTACTTCGTAATAGATATCAAGGCACCTGAAAAACAGTTGCTAGATTGGATTGGCATGAATTGCACACAATGGCAAACTGTTGCTTCAAACTCTTTCGAAATCTGGACCTAGTTTTGACAACTATGCAGACGAGAGAATCGAGAATACCGTTCAGCCATTTCCAAGCTGTCTTCGACGTCTTCGCCGCCTTTACTGTGGTTCCTGAAAGTTCTTTGCGAGCTCTCTTCGCCGCCTTCAATGGGGTTCCTGAAAGTTTTTAGGCTGTACTGTGGGCCACTTGAAACCAATCTAAAACACTTGGAAGTTCCTGAGAGCTTCGATGATCAGAAGATGCAACGTAATTGTCCATATAATGGAAGGCAACCTGATAACTCAGATGCCACGTCCAAACAAAGAATGCCGGATAACATTCTTGATATCCGCCTTGTCGAAACCAATATGCTCCATGGCATTGCATCTTTTGAGAAACAAGAACATACATACACAACAAGCTGACTCCTCGAAGCAATATCACATAAATCCGTATCTGCATAAAATAATAGTAGTTTCTATTCTGGACTTGTGGAGCCCATAAAGTTGAATTTGCCAGCCAAGGCCTCCACATCTCCACTGTTAAACCCCTCAACATCATGCCCACCTTTTCCATCCCTTATCCCTTCATGTAGCAACTCCTCCCAGAACTCATCATTCAGCTCGCCATCTGAATTCTCTTGTTCCATGTATTCCTCATTATCAACCCTCTTATTTATGAAACCTTGCATCCCTGTTAAACTCTCCAAACCGGAGAATCCATTTGTCCTGAACTCTTCTGTGCCTTGGACTTCCATTTTAACAGGCACATGAAACTCCTGACTTGTACTCGTGCCAGCATGATCATTCTCTGGAGCTCTGTCAATGGGTCGTCTTCTTTTCCTAGAAATGGCATCTTCAAGCTCTTTCATTTTCTCCTTCTGCTCAATCAAGCGCTGCAGGAAGTTAGGATTACGCATCACTCGGGCTATGAAAGTCATTGTAAGTTCCTGCTTCTGTTCTGTCACATGAAGCCTTTCTTCCACAGATCTTAGAAGTGCTCTCGTCTTCTGCTGATCCTGCCTCAACTTCACCAATTCGGCCATTAACAATTGTTTGTCACGCTTCAACCTGTCAATCTCTCCTTCCAATCCAAACTCTCCTACTTCAAGGTACCTATTAACAGATTGCCGTTGCATAGGAGGATGAGTTGCCAGCCTCCTCCTTTTTATGGTCTTAAGTAGATGCTTCTGCCCTCTCAAAAATCCCTCATTAGCAAATTCCCATTTATCTGGATCAACTTTTCTGAAACCCTGCACATGTCAGAACAGAGAACACATAAAAGATGGACGCATATCATGAGAAAAAAATAACTCAATGCAACTAGCCAGAATCACTGATAGCTTGATGCAAGCCCTGAAGCAGTTCACTTTGCTATTTTTTTCACTTCATAATGGGTTTTTTAATCACATAAATGAAAGATTACTCATAATTAGCATACTGGTATTTTTTTTTTTGCTTTACAAAAAATAATTACAATTGCGAGAATCCATATTATTCTTCTTGCTTTCTTCATAATCCCCCTCAAACATTTTGCTTGACGGATAATAGACTAACTATGTTAACCTTATCACATCATTTGATATTATGGAATTGGCGTTGTTTTTATACCTTATTACCTTGGTGGTTCTAGGTAATATCAGTAGTGACAGGCTCAATCGTCAACGTTTTCTTATCTTCTTCATGCATCTTCCTGTTTCTGAATTAATCTTTCTCCATTAATACTCTTCTTCCTCTCTTATTACTTTTAAATGGACATGTAATATAACTATGTTATCAGATGCATGAAACAATGATCTGAAGGAAAAAAATATAAGAATAATAAATATAGAACTGGACATACTTGAGACAACTCCAATGTCACATTTTTTTCACTTAATTTATCGCCACTTCACTCTTAAATTAAAGGCTCAAGTGTCACAGTACAATGGCATCGCTAAACGCTAAATACGTGAGGAAGAAAGTTTCCTGAAATCAGAACCATTCTCTGTAACATATCAAAACCCAGTGTTATGGAAACACAACTCTAATGGTACAAAGAAGAGAATTTATGTATTACAAGGAACTACACTTAGGGTGCGTTAGGAATTGAAGGGAAAAGAGGAAGGTAAAATTAACCTCCTTTCTCTTATTTGGATAGAATTTTCTATGAAGGGAAAGGGGAAAATTAACCTTCATTCCCCTCCTAACTAACAACTAAAATCAACTAAACAAAAATTGGGGTTGAATGAATTGTAGGTTTTACCCTCCATTCCCTCCCTGTTTTCCCTTACCTTCCTCTATCCCAATACAATCAATTGTGGAACAATTTAGTTTTACAGGTTTTAAATCAATGAGCTCTTTTACAACCTTCAGAAATAATAAACATGACATCAAGAACTTAAAGAACATTGTGTAACTACATGAGATCAGTTATATGTTGTTCTTTCACCTAAAGACAACATTACCAAGTCAAAATGATGGCATTGTAAAATAGGCTGCCAAGAAGATCATAAAGTAACGTCATTAAATATTAGGGAAAAAAGATTTTGAATAATTATATTCCCTTCTTGTGCTACATGACAAATAACAAAGAGAAAGAAATAAAAAGAATATGGTACAGCACATGATCATTGAGGAGTATCAACCAAATGCCTACTTCCAAGCTCTCCTTAGATCATCTAACTAGAGCCTTTAAATACACAATGCAGTTAAGGAAGATAATCCAACCCTGAATCAACAGATGTAATAGACTTAATTTAATGGGTTATTTTTTTTTTGAGAGAATTTAATGGGTTATTGATCAAATAATCTTCTCCCAATAAGTCTCATGATATTTTAAGATCTACTACGTGCAGAAACATAAAGGGGAAATATGGATTTGCTATTCTAAAGTATAAATGGAGAATTTTGACCTTTAAACTGCAACTGTCCTTTCAAAAATAAGACAAACAATCAAATTGACTATTACAACAAGCTACTTTGCTCTTCATCATGTCATAGCAAAAATGTGGTCATAATATGCCATTTGAAGAATGCTGCAGAGTGCAGACTCTTTATACCAGCTGAAGGCTTAGTGTCAATCTGTTACTGTTAGTAATAAGTTTGTCATTGTTCCATGTAAATTTGGTATGTGATAATGCCTACTTGCTTAAGTAAACAAGACTAGAAAGTCGAGTTTAAGCCCTCGCAGATTTGTTCCGTTCGTTACCCCAAATTAAAATAATAAATCTGGTGATCATCCATTGTATATGTTTACTTTGGTTTCACATTTCCCCCCTCACTAGTGAAACATAACTGGCCGTTGCAGTCAACATTCAAGTATAAGGTACCGTTTTTTAGAGGGATATAAGCAGGGTGTCATCGATTCTATTAAATAGGAAGAATTAAATGGAAACAAAAAAAAACTACGTATATGTACATTATTTCCCATATTTATGAATTACAATAGCATATCCATTAAGAAAGTACATGTAAAGCTGGATTTAAGCACTCACATAGGTATTAAGCTGCCTGACAAAGCTGGAGAAGTTGTTGTGCTTGAAGTACCTAGGAAGAAGAATCTTGGAGAATGTCTGAGGATCCCAGACCACAAAACTGTTGCCCGTTCGGCTCCATGAAACAACCTGATTTGTTTTAGGATCCTCGACCACGTCGTAGGTCTTTGTAAGAAACGGCGGCGGCCCAGTATCATGCAAACCCTCCATTGGCCTCGGAGGCTCCAAATGACCATGACCATCACTGGAACTAGAACCAGAGGATGATATGTCTGGGTAATCACGGTACTCTTCTTTCACAGGCTTAAGAAGTGGATTCATGGACATATAACAGGTCACAAACAGATAAAGATGAGATTTTGAAGCTAGAGACAGATTACTTTTACTTGATAATTTGCAAGTCTACAGAATCCAGAGAATGAGTAGAGACGACGTGAGCAATAAGAAGATTTTCTCATCAAGGCGAAGTCTTTTCCAGCTCAGAATTATTATACAACAATAGGTTCCAACAGTGATACTGCAACAAGATCCTGAGCTATGAAATCAGTAGGAGATTGGTGGAAAACTTGGAAACAATACTGAAGGCTATCAGAACTTTTGGATATTATAACCTGATCAAGTTGGAATTTTGACGCTAGAACAGGATTCCACAGATGAAATGGAAGTAAACAGAGTAGATTAGAATTGAAACCAAGAAGAAACTAGAGAAATGACAGCAGCACGCCAACGAAGTAAGCACAAAGACGGATCTTTTCAGTTCCTTCTCAACAGCAAACAATTGGACTGTCGTTGCCCAACGCCAGAAGGCAGTGCTCGAAGATACGACGTGTTCACCTGTGGACAACCAAAGGCGACTGCGATCATGGGAACAGTGGATTTTTGCTCGCGAAATGTGCAGAGGTTAAAATTCCAAGATATCTTATCTTTTTCCTCTTAGAGAAAAAAAAAGTGAAATCTTGCAGACCCGGAAGGAGATTTTTGCTGTGTTGGATTTCAACTTCTGGTGCTTTTGATATCTGCGGTTTGGAGCTTCGAAGGGGCTGTAAGAGGCGAATAAAGCAGCGAGGCCTCGCTTAAGGTTGTGGAACAGGTGGCACCATGGAAGCTTCTGGAACCCAAAAGGGAACAAAAAAAAGCAGCGCGAGATGTCGCGATCTGAGGGAGGAGTATTTAAGGGCTGAGCAATGCGGGACCTCCACCTCATTTCGACCACTTGGGCCGCGGACCCTCCTTTTAATGCTAAAAATTCACTGTCAATTTCATGATTTTAAAATTCTGAATTAGATACATGATCATGAATTCTTTATGTAAATTTGATGCAGTTATTAGTTAACTTGTGACTAATTAATTCAATTTATAATACCAGCATAAAAAATTTAAAATTATTTCTTTCAGAATTCGAATTTTTTTAGTTTGAGATCTCTCTCGCTTATGGTTTATGGTATTGTTTTAGCATTACCTAAACATGCAGATATAATCCTGGACCAGTTTGCTAAATATCCAGACAACTTCTGAAAACAGATATGTACATCACACAGAGCAAAGCTGCCACCGAGGACACATGTACCCCACCCATGACAGAGGTAAAATTTCTCCATTCTCAGCTCAGGGTTCATAATTTCCCTTAGATGTATAAATGTCTTTTTGCAGCCTTTATCAACAGGTTTCAGCAATTTCACACCATTGCACCTGTACAGGCATCCAAGAAACAGTAGTAATGGGCAAGTGTGCAAATGTTTGTGGTGTTACTTTTTATCATGATTGAGCTGACTGGCAATCTTCCACCCAAGAACATCATAGTATTTCTACAACTGCTATCTCATTAATACCAAAATTTGTAAAACAGACATTTTGCAGGTGAAAACATTGGCAGAGCACTGTAATCTACAAGAAAAATAAAATACATTGGATTAGATGGGAAGAGGAAGGAATGGTGAAAGAATACAGAACCAAGCACGGCAATGGCGAGCTGCAGCTGTGCGGATCTGGTGTAATGAATACAGTATGTTCTAGCATATACCATCAAGGTTCTTGGCTGTGTACACGCCTGTGGAGCTCGATCATCTCCTGATGATTGGGGTCTAATGAAAGAGCAGCACGGCAATCTCGAAGTGCACTGGAGACGTCCCCAATGTGCTCGTGGAATGCTGCACGGAGATGCAACAGGTGAAGGTCCGCTTTGAAGGCAATGGCCCTTGTCAACTCTGCTATTGCCTCTTTTTCCTTGTGATTGTCCATTAAAACTATCAAACAAAGGATGGATCTCTAAGGTAAGCAAGATATAACATCAAGAAAACTACAATATAGTCAATTTTAGCCCACCCCATCTTTCAAGAGCATATTTTGCTTCATCAGGAGAGAGATATGAAGTTTCAGGAAGGATTGAAGAACATGGAACAGGTATAAACTATGAATTGAAAAGTTTGAAGAGCTGTAGTTTTATGGAGAAATTATTTTATAGAACATAATGATATTTTAGGTAAGATGAGAAAATTGTACAAGAAGAATCAAGAACACAACCTCACTAGTAAAATCCATGCTTTACTTGAATTCAATGTCCTAAAACAGCCTGTTGGATCATTTTATATATAATGAAAAAGTAAAGTTCAAAGATTAAAGAAATTTCAGATCACCAACTTAAAGGGTTAATAACATTAATTTCATTAACAAATTTCATTATGTGTTGTGCTTTTAGATTGGAAACATAAAGTGCAGGTTCAACACCAGAGAACACTGACCGCTGAAAAAAATATCAGAGAAAAATGAATCAGGTGAACATTAGATGTCAAACTTTGTAGGATCCCTTAAAGTTAGTGACATTTTCGTCAATGGATTAAAGTGACATAAATACTTTTAAAACTAAAACATAAATTAAGAGAGAAATCTGACCAGCAGCACGATATCTATATGGATAAACCCGCAATGGATCCAATTGTGTCACTATCTCCAAATCCTCCTTTGTATGTTCACGTTCACAATATTCAGACCTCTTCTCATATGCAGATGCATTGTTTCTGGCTTTCTCTATTAATTTAGTCATTTCCTCGTATGCAGCATTCCTATCATTTTTGAGAAAATGGACTCTTGCCAGGCCTTGGTGGGCTCTGGTATGCCTGATTTTGAGGGCACTGATGTAGCAATCAGCTGCCAGATCCAGCTTCCCACAGTCAACATATACACTGCCTAAATTATTCAAGGCCTGAAAAATGAACTAAATGATAAGTAATGATTCCAAGTGAATCCTCATAATTGAATGTATACTCACAATCTAAAATCTCCTACATAATTCATTGGTTTGCGTAATATTTTTGTTTAATACAAATGCAACAGTGAAAATGTCAATCAGGCGATAAGAAAAGTATGAGTTAGCATAAAACCTTTGAGAGCAAAGACAGCGTACATCTATATCACAGACATGAAATTGCAATCGAGCATTTGCATTAGAAGTCTCCCAAACTACACTATGGAACAAAGTTTTCCAATAATATTTCTAGGTGCACAAAGGTCTGACTTTGATCAGTTGATTTTTTTTTCCAGTATTGTATGTCGCAATAAGAGTTCTTTTGTTGAATATTGCATGCAATAAGAGACAAAAGTGAAATAATATTCAGATTGAATGTTGTAGACATCCATGCTGCATACACTATGAATTATGAGTGTAGTGCTATCAAACTTTTAGTATAACAACAAATCCGAACTATTGAAGGAAAGATTTTGATGAACTGGGATAAAATTACGCTGTTATAGAACTTTCAGATCAATCAAACAAATGCAAGGCACTTGTGCACACTTCCATAAGGAATATAACAAATAGGTATCTCCATACTGGCATCAACATGGAACCAAACCTTTATATATACTTAAATACTGAAATAATGGTAAAATTTTAAATTTGATTAAAAATATACATATTTCTTAACAAAGTACATGTATTTTGAAGTGCAAAGACATTCCAGTCCATTATGTTATGCATAAAAATTATAAACTCAGCCCAAGCAATTATTAGGTCAAAAAGAATATCTCAGAGTCAGGACATAAACTCTCTTTTTTTTTCTTAGAACAGTCAGGATATACACATGTCCAAAAATATATGAATATATGTACAGCAGAAATAAATGGACATGCCTAAGACATCATGTGCCTGACTCAAGCTATGCAATGATTACGTAAAGCCACAAGTGTCACTTCAAAGTTTTTGTTTTCTATTTTTTTATTTTTTATGATGACATTTCAAAGTTTTTAATAACTGAGAAAAAACGCAGGATACAACAGTTATTGTCCATATTCCTATGGAAGGTACTTGAACCATTTTCATATCAAATAAACCAAGCCTTCAACCAAGGAAGTTCTTTGAGAATTGTGTACCACTAAGAAGGTGTATTTATCAGTTCTTAAGTAAATGGATGGAGAAAAACTACCTGGCCCTTCCGAAGCCTATCAGAGGGGCACTTTAGGGCATCTTCAAGAAGTGAAACAACGGTAGATGAAAATGAAGGATCAAGACTTGAATCTGCCAAAGCATAGGCTTTAAGAAAGAAAGCCTCAAATGACCTCTGAATGGATATAGACTCCTCGGCTTTACGTAGGCCTTCCTCACAGTGGCCAGTATCATATAAAATCCAACCCTCATAGACTAAACGTTCATGCTCGGAAGAAGCATTTTGTCGTGCAAGCTGGAGGCTACGCATTGCAGCTTCGGGGCAGTTTAACCTGATAAAAAGCCATCAGTACACAAGATGTGGTAACAAAGAGCTGATGACAAACTACAGAGAAACAAGAAGTTCGACCTGATTTGTGACAGCTACCTACCTGAGAAGAAGCAAAGATTGCCTGAAGTACAGTACACCCTTCGCTGCATCAGACTCGAGCATTTGGTAAATTACTGAAAGTGAACCAATATCATCCACGGATGACCACCTATCATACAGCTGAAGCCAACAATCTGCGGTAGTCCATTGATCTACATGCTCTCTAACAAGAGTTCGCAGTTGGGAAGCAGCTACACGCCCTTCAAACATTCGATACTCTGGAGACAATGTAAGAATTGCTTGGACATCACAAAGAGCAGATTTATAATCCTCGAGTGCCAAGTAAAAACAAAATCGGAGCTCTAAACATTCCAAAGCTAATTTAAATCCTAAAACACGATTAATTTCTGCCAAGGCAAGTTTGGGATCCTGTTTTCTCATCAAAAATGCTGCTCGATACATGTATGGGTAGATGAGAGTAGGATCCAGTTCTGTTGCCTTATTAAGGTCTTCCCATTTTTTATCACCTTCAGAATACAAAGATCTCTCCTGGTACATCCATCCAAGGGGTTGATGAGAAGATATCACTGAGCTCAGTTTCTCATAAGATGAAAGCTTATCACCCCTAATACAAGCCAGTCTAGCCAAACCAGTCACAGAATAGACATGCCCAGCAGCTACAGCTTCATCAAAATAGTGTTCCGCTTCAATGTATTCTTTTCTCAACAACCTAACACATCCAAGCTGATGAAATGCCACTTGCTTCTGTCTGTTATTAGTTGCTGACTCCACTAACTTCTCCAGAAAACATGCCGTGACATCTGATCTTGGATCAAGGTTCATTGCAACTTCACTTAGAAAACAGTATAGTGAAAATGACGCACGACCAATCATGAGTGATATTTGCTGCTGACCAGCATTCAAAAAAATCTTAACAACTTGTTCATCATTCAAACAATCAGGAAGCTCGTGTAAGAACAGTTGCAAACATGAAGCAGCAAGTATTGGAGCATTTTCCTCCAGAGCACATTCCATAAGGTCAATGGCATCTTGTCTTGAGGAAACTAAGGATGCCAGTTTTCTGTCACAGGCATCCTTCAGTCTCTCACAGCAGAATTTATTGGCAAATAACAAAATTTCCAGTAATACGTCTGCAGATAAATCACCTAAACAACTGGTGCAGCTGAACTCAGACACTGCCATCATGCCCAAAGGTGAGATACCATTCTCCGACAAATCAATAATCTCAAGATTTGATTCTGTGAATGACCCATTTAGCATTGTATGAAATGGGGCAGATAAAACAGCAATCTTCTGCCTCTCACATGTGATCATCTCGTCTCCGATTTGGAAAATTACAGAGCTGGAAACTTGTGATGCCTCCCAATTATATCCAATAATAGATTCAATAGTCACAGCTGGAAAACGAGAAGCAACATCTATAAGCCCAAGCTCTTGTGAGCACTTCCCACAAGATGCAAGAAGATCAGAAATAAGCTCTTCTCCTTGTTTCTCGTACCTTAGCCACGACCCATATACAAGCTTTTCATGAACTGTGGTCGCCGTCTTCCAAGCAGAATGAAGGCTCCTTTGTAGCAACTTGACCTCTCCAAGACCCCGGAATACCTGGAACTGTAGCAAGAAAAGATCTGACCTCTCCTCACATGGGCAAGTCTCTAGCTCTTCATGTATTTGTGATAATACTTCTACATAATCTACAGGCTTAAAAACCGAGAGGACTGGTGGATCGGCAACCTTGATAAGAGATTCACTACATAATTGTACAGGAAAAGTTATTAAGCAAAAGTAAAACGAACAAAATAAATGAAATTTATGAAACAAGCAAGCAACAACAACTTACATGGAAGAAGGGGAGTGCAAGGAGGTCTTGGAGAGTTTCCCTCTCTCCACTTGAAGCCACGATTGGGGATTAAGGGCATGGAGTTGTGCCTCTTTCCAGGATTCTGATATGAAGAGGTTTCTCATGGTGCATAAGAGAGAAAGGACTTCCCAAATATCTACAAATCTCTAATTGGAGCTCCCACTGAACACTCTCAGAGCATTCCAACTAAGGATGGTGAAAAGATCTAATGAGAACGCGATAAAGGTTGTGCCAAAGATCACAAGCGGGGGCCTTTCCCCAGCATCCGAAGCATCAATCAAACTAGGGTTTTTTTTCACAAATCTAAGCTACTAACCAAACAAAGGAAGACAATAATTTGGTACGAGTCACAGCTAAAAAACGAATTTTTTTAAGACGGGAACGGAGGAAAGATCCCGCCCATCCCCTAATTCCCACCTGACAGACTCATCCCGAACAAGCTCCACCAGATCGCCCAGAAGAAATGATTCGATCAACAAGGAAACAGAGCAAAAACACCGCAAAAGAACAAGGAAAGGCGCATCCTTTATTATTCAAACCCCAGCGAGAGCAGATAAAAACAAGATCTTTCGGGCGGAAAAGAACGAATTAAAGCAGAAGGGGAATGGTCCCTATCAACGGAGCGAACTCATCTGAGATCTCTACGACACGAGACGTAACGCGAAAGAGGAGATCGAAGCAGCGAGGGGGAGTGGAGGAGATGGCGAACCCCACAAGGCTTGTTTGGTTGCGGGGAGTTGGAGGACACGCCCACGAGGCCGGAGACCCACCACGGCGTCCCCCCTGGCGATCGAATGGGAGGAGGAGGAGGAAGAGGAGGCGGAATCGGGATCCGAAGGCGTTCCACGAAACCAAATTGGCTTCTTGGTTTTATCTGCAAGATTTGTTGTTGGTGGCTCTTCTGCTCTTGCTGGATCTTTTTGTCATGAAAAAAAAAGGGAAGAGTTGAGACAAGAATGTGAGGAGAGAGAGAGAGAGTAAAGGAAATGGGAGTAGGTTCCACCGTATGAGGCTTACACTGATACATCAAAAGTATAAAAAAAAATATTCAAATAAATAAATAAATAATAATAATAATAATAATAAATCATAAGAAATAATATTTTTTTAAAACAAATTAACAAAAATATATCCAGGAAATAAATAAATTATAAAAAATAATTTACAATGTCAACATAATATTCAAAAGGTCAATAATAATTTTTTCAACTAAGAAAAGGAGTTCCCTTTACTAAAATTATCAAATAAATTTCTTAACTATGATATATATCGTCAATATTTGTCGCATGTTCTTTTTCCCTGTTTGTATAAAAAAATAAAAGTATCTGAATTAAGTCAAATCTTGTTTTACATAATATATAGAATTAATAAGAAGAAAGTTCACGTTCTTACGTAGATATGACATGTATCTAATTATTCGCATGTTGTCGTTAGTTATGAAATCAATTTCTTAATTGTTGACTCATTTCATTTGCAAAGATGAGGATCGCAATTGGTAATGGCAATGAGTTTGTGTAAAGTTAAGGGCTGAACATATAGTTGTGTGATATGTTAAATTATAGTTGCAATTATTTCACTCAAAATAAATTTTGAAGGAAAAATGTTGAGAAATAAGAATAATCAATTAATTAACAAAAAGAAGTTTCATAAATCCTCTCCAAATTTATATGACAACCCGATATTGGATTAAAATGCAAGCAAATTAATTCGATTATACCTTATATACAAAGCCTTATCCTTCTTTAATAAAACAATTGAAAATCATGCAAAATCTAAAACAAATACATATTTTTTCCCCTTAAAATATTTGTTTATATAGAAGAAAATAAAACAAAAAATATATAAAAGCGACTGTGGTTATTTATGGCATGAGAGTGAGAGTGAGAGAAAACTAAAAGATCACTTTTAAAGGAAAAATATTTCAGAAAAAGGAAGATCAAAATTTAATTTTTCATTAACCAGATGAAGCTTTTCTTGCTTAAAGTTTAACATTAGATCGTGCAAATCGAAATGATAAAAAAAAGTTATAAAATTTAAGGGATTAAAAAATATGTGGAGCAGATTCAGCTCTACATGTATGGATCATCATCGTAATGAAGAATTCAGATCATTATCTTCATTTAAAATAAAGGACCTCATATGTTGATCTGAATCTTTCATTATGAATTTGATGATAGTTCATACATATGAAGCTGAGGAGCTGAATCTGCTCCACATATTTTTTATTTTCAAAATTTAATTATTTTATTACATGGGCACTGATGTACAAATATGTACATGTATATATATGTA
Source organism: Pontederia paniculata (assembly GCA_001647135.1). Lineage (NCBI taxonomy): Eukaryota > Viridiplantae > Streptophyta > Magnoliopsida > Commelinales > Pontederiaceae > Pontederia > Pontederia paniculata. The sequence goes on along the minus strand of LTAE01001327.1, from coordinate 3,010 downwards.
TATATTTCATAAACTTCAAGCGAGAGTTATTTATAAACGCGTTTTAATGAGTATAAAGTAGTCAAACGCAATAATTCTACTGTTAGCTATAAATTTGTCTTCTTCAATGATTGAAGGGAATATGGAATTATGTCATGTTCTATTTGTCCAATACTTTGCCAGCAGGAATGCAATTGCCAAACTCAGTATATATTCCAAATTTGGTACAACAATAATTCCTTTTATGTGGATGCCCATTATTGAAGTAAATTTTAATATCTTAACTGCAACAAAATTAATTGATTCTAATATTTAATAAAATCAAACAAATTTGAATAAAAAATATTTTTTTAAAAAAAAATATAAAATTTAATGCATATTCTGAATGAAATTTGAAAGGGACTACTATCTAACTAAATCAATTTAAGAGGGCATAAAAATTTTCAATTATGATATTTTTAGATATTACCATTAATCTCAAATTATATATATATATATATTAAATTAGAATTATTTATGTTGTTTTAAGTTTGAAGAAAGAATGTCACAAAATAAAATATTAAAGTTACATTCTTCCACCTCAAATTAAAGTTGCGGATAAACATATTAAAGTTGTAGACACCAAATTTCAATGGAAAAGTGGTAAAAATAAAATTAATAAGCCACGATTTAATTTACTCATGTTCATCTTTCATGCACCTTGTGACTTTAAAATTTGTGGTCCATTTTTAGCGGGTTTATTTTGTGTGGCATTTCCGGACTTGTCGCGAAAGTTGAGGTGTGTCATATGTCTGATCAGATTCTAAATATGCAACGATGAAAGTTGAGATTGATGACAAAGGCTAAATAACGAGACACAAGAGATACAAATTAAATGCCCCCAAAAAAGATGTTTCTTTCAATAGTGCTTGGTTGATTGGTTGAGAACATTGGTTGTTATTATTATTAGTCAAATATCGCAAAATAGATTTTTTTTACATTTAGGAGGTTACATGAGAAATTCAATTTCAAAGCCCAATTCTGTTTTTCATTAAATTGTTTTTCGGTTATAGTTCGTTCTTTAAATGTTAGTTTGTATAGACATTAATTCATACATCTATAATGCATGGAAGGAAAATATAATATATATATATATGATATATTATTTAACATAACATTAATTAATAACATTTTATTATTTTTGTTATAAATGATATTAATTAATTATTTAATACATTAATTTGAGTCGTGATGCGACTTTATAAGTTCTTACTTAATAATAATAAATTTTAATAATATTTATAAAGAATATTTTGATTAAAGAACATATATTATTTATTATTTTTTATGAGTAAACATGATAATTTAAGTTACCAATTGAATTACTTATTTATAGTAAATAGAATGATACATATTACTGATAAGCGATATTTTTTTTTCTATTAATCAACTTAGATTGCTAGATAATATTGAAAGTTAATATATTATTATCTCGAAGAAAAAATATTTTCTTTATTTATTTATTTTCAATTATCATGTTCGATTTGTAATTCATTTTCCATATCGTCGAATACAAATAGAAATATTAAATTTCAATTTCAAAGCATTATGTTTCAGTTGTAAGTGCACATATGAGTTGACAAGCCAACGAATAGTTTCCTTAAAATTCCAACCCCAAAACATTATTCTATTAAAATAAATAATAAAATTAATCAGCTCAGCCAGCACTCGAACTACATATAGATGTTATCTTTAGGTTCCACCAAAAAGAAAAGCTTCCACAACATGACAAAAGCTGGTGCTAAGTTATCATCCCCCCAATAAAAAGTGGCATAAAGTGCTACTACTTAAATATTGCAAGATTAGATACATGGATGGGTGTAAAATATATCATCATTAAGTGGCTAGTTACATACTTATCCTATAGTTTATGCTAATAGTAGCTCATATCCACCTAACTTTCTGGGGCAACAACATTGATCATGCATTATGTCTCTTGGGTTTCCCTAGGTTTATCTTTACTCACTAGTTATATTCAAAAGATTTTATATAAGATCATGCTGATTATGGAGTTTGAGCTTCCTAATCTATGGAATAATATATTGAGTTGATAAATATAATTGATAATAGTAATAACCATTTTGCACTCACTACTGAAAAATTAATATGTACATTTAGTGATTGATGCGTAACATTTTTTTAAAATATATTATCAAGATTTTATCATTATTATTGTTATTGCTATTGTTATTATTATTTATGTGATACAATTATTCTTTAAATCATTTATTATTATTTTGTTAATTTATAAATTATTTTTTAAAGACATATATACATAACAGAAATAAATTTATAATCTACTATTGTATATTCATACTATATGGTTAAGAAATGAATTACTTTGACTTAGGATGCATATGAGAATTCAAACGTTTAAAATATTATTTATACTTTTTAATTATTTTACTTTCACCCAACTAATTCAAACGAAATTTGTCACACCTTTAGTGTAACGCCTCCAAATCTAGACTCTGCCACGTGGTCAAGACGTGGACTTGGGGATGCTATTTTGACTGATTTGCTCTGATCCTTTGACTAGTCAACAAAATTACGAAATAATTTAGGGAAAACAAAAAAGACTAGGATGACTAAAAGGGTCTAATGAATAATATACGAAAGATAAATAGATAAAGGGGATTAATGGAGGTGCTCCCTAGCAAAAAAGGGAGCAGGGTGCATCCTACCATATCCACCGTTCGATCAGCGATGGACGTTGGATTTGAAAAAGCGGATGAACCGGAAAAACTTGGTTCAAATTTGGGAGAAAAGTGGCCTGAACCGTTTGGGTTAATATCTCTCTTAAATCCCTGCGATGTTTTCTCTCTCCTCAATAAGCTAGGGCACGTACGTTTTCTCTCCTGCGACGGGAGAAAGAGCAGCCCCATTTTCTCTCGCCTCTCATCTGGAGCAGAGCAGCAAAGCCGTCTCCAGCCCGGCCCCGTCGCCTCTCATCTCCAGCAGCGCCGCCGCCGGCCGTCGCCTCCGGGGAAAG